>VWZI01005118.1:70364-136275 GCA_013396835.1 Psilopogon haemacephalus
ATATATATATATATATAAAAATAATCATGCAATCTGGAACAGCTAAGCCCTTTCTTGGGAAACCTCTGCTGCTCAACAATATTTGACTTTGCCTCAGACAGGTTATGGCCCACTGGGATCTGAGGAGCTCACTAAAACACCATTTGTAATGCAAAGTGACAAATCCCAGAGCCAGGGCGATAATCTCTGCAAACTCTGCACAAACAGTCCCTCTGTCTCAGCAAAGTGATTAATGGGCTCTGCAGAATCAGCATAGGGCCCTCTGTATTAATTACTTCAGAGGGCTGCTAAATGGAAACCCCCAAAGCCTGCAGCGGCTCCGGGGGAAGGCTGGGGGATTGCTGAGGCCAGGCTGGATATGGGGCCCTGCTCTCGGGCTGCAAAGTGGAAGGGATGTGAGGCAACTTGAGCTCCTCCTGCAAGCTCTAGGGATAGCTGCAGAGACTTTCTGGGCTGCCCGGGCCACAGCTTTGCAGGCAGCAGTGACTTGGGCTGTGCTCAGTGGGATCACACCTGCTTGGCCAGGGTGGGCACATGGACACTGAACCAATTCTGGCTGCAGGTCTGCTCAGAATCACAGATCACAGAAACATTCATGTCGGAAAAGACCCTTAGGAGCACCAAGTCCAACTGATAACCCTACTCTTGAAGGTTCACTCCTAAACTATGTTCTGAAGCACCACATCCTAAAGACCTTTAAACACAGCCAGCTGTGCTGGTTTGAACTAATTGGAGAATTTGAGTGAGAAATTAGACTATTGGCTGAGAGAGGAAAACACAGTATGGCACTTCACCCAGAGCTTTACTGAGAAAGAAAAACAAAAATTTGTTTTTAAGTATTGTAACCAAAATATAGATAGGACAGATGGTTTCAGACCTCGCTGGGCTGCAGCAGCTTCTCTTGCATGGTTCCTTTGTCTCTCTGCCTTGGTAGCTAATTCTCAGTAATACTACTAACTTCTTCCCTACTACTAACCCCCCTGGCCAATCTACCTCCGCCTATCTTCAGCATCAACAGGTGGTGAGATAAGATTGGGGAAGGAGGGAGAGGTGGTAGGGGGTGGTCGGTTACCCCTCTTGGGGATTTTGGTCTCTGGGAGGGGTGTGGTGTTTTTGTATTACCTTTTCACTGTATATATCTGCAAATATCTGTTATACATTGAAAATATCTGCTTGTATATTGTGCAAAGCTGTAAATATAAAGCTTCATTTATCAACTTCCAGTGTTTTGAGTCCTAGCCGGGGTTTATATCAAAAGGTTGGGGGGGGGCAGCTAACTGCTTAAACCACCACACCAGGGTTGGTGACTCAACCATCTCCCTGGGCAGTGCATTCCAATGCTCCTTCAGGCATTTTTTGTCACCAGGTCAAACCAGGGTGCTGGTGATGAGGAAACTTCCAGCAGGCCTGGATTTGAACTAGAGATAGAGAGAGAGGTCAAGTGGGGACCGGGAGCTGGAAGGGATGTGATCATTCAGAAAGGATCGGGATTTGCAGTATTCCCTTCTGTCTCTGCCATAACTGATGGGATTTATAATGCATAGGCCCTTCATAAATTATTGCAGCTCTGCTGCAACAAGTGAAACTCTGCCAGTTTATCTCCAGGGAAGATCTAAGCCTGAATGTTTTACAGAGAAAGAGAGAAGATGAGAAGTGTGCATTTACGTTTCCAGTACAGTCCCTTGGGCCTCATCCAAGGGGAAAACTTTCTTGTCTCAGGACCTTGCAAGGCTCTGGTTAGAGACCCCCACAGAAAAAGTCTTAATGAATTTACCATGGATATTTTCTAATATCAAATCCAGTGTAGAAAACTATCCTGCCTGTGTATTTTTCACTTGTCCCATAGAAGGCTATGGGAGGGATACCATTACCTGCCCAGCTCTCTACAGTTACTCAGTGATGCCACAATCCCAACAGCTCTGCCAGATGTGCTGTGTTTATGCCCAGCAGGCTGAACTGCCAGTCATTAGACCATAACACTGATTTCATCTGGAAGGAATCATTTAGTTACTCTGTTTGGTGTGATCCAGTGACCACACAGGACTTCAGCGCGCTGAGACAGGAATTACATTGATTATTGATGATTACTACATCAGTGTGGTGGTTTGAGCAGTTACCTGCCCCCCCACACCTTTTATAAACCCCGTCTAAGACTCAGAAAACACTGGAAGTTAATAAATGAAGCTTTATATTTACAGCAATGCACAATATACAAGCAAATATTTACAAGGTATAACAGATATTTGCAGATATATACAGTGAAAAGGTAATACAGACACCAAACCCCTCCCAGAGACCAAAATCCCCAAGAGGGGATAACCAACCACCCCCTACCACCTTTCCCCCCTTCCCCAATCTTATCTCACCACCTGTTGATGCTGAAAATAAGCTGAAGTAGATCGGCCAGGGGGATTAGTAGCAGGAGAGAAGGTAGTAGAATTACTGAGAATTAGCTACCAAGGCAAAGGCAAAGGAGACCATGCAAAGGGCAGCTGCAGCCAGAGCGGTCATAAACCATCTCATATCTAATGTTTTGGGTACAACACTTTAAAAACTTTTTTTTTTTTTTTTTTCTCAGTAAAACTCTGGTGAAGTGACACACTGTGTTTACCTCTCTCAGCCAATAGTCTAATTTTCTCAGTCAAATTCTCCAATAAGCTCAAACCAGCAAAATCAGGTATGGAGCCACCCTGGCTAAGAAAAATTTTTCCTTCTGTCTTATGTAATAGCCTATGCCAGTGGCAATTGGTAACAGCAAAAGAAGGGCAAAGTTCCTGTGGTGGGGTTAAAATTACCTCTAAAATGAAATCACCAGACTAGCTCAGAAGGTTTGGAAACAAAATGAAGTTATCTTTACAGCAAAGTTAAAATCTAAAAACATAAAATACAATGAATGTGTACAAAATATATTTACATATATATATATACATATACAGATATATATATGTATACATATGCATACCTTTACATATGAGCAAAGCCTTTGACACTGTCCCGCACCACATCCTGGTCTCCAAGATGGTGAAACGTGGGTTTGATGGGTGGACCACCAGATGGATAAAGAACTGGCTTCATGGCTGCACCCAAAAAGTGGCTGTCAATAGCTTCATGTCCAAGTGGAGACCAGTGACAAGTGGAGTCCCTCTTAACTTAAAATTGTAACTTAAAATTAGGCTAGGGGTTTAGTTCTAAACCACTACCATTCCCTACCATGTGTTATACACAAGGAAATAAAGGCAGAAATAACTTTCTGAGGTTAATGTGGAAGGGGTAGGGAGTTACAGCATTTTGGCTTCCTTGTCTTGTGCTTATCATAATCATAGAATCATAGAATGGTTTAGGTTGGAAGAGACCTTAAAGATCATCCAGTTCCAACCCCCCGCCATAGGCAGGGACACTTCCCACCAGATCAGGTCGCTCAAGACCTCATCCAGCCTGGCCTTGAACACATCCAGGGAGGGAGCAGCCACAGCCTCCCTGGGCAACCTGTGCCAGTGCCTCGCCACCCTCACTGTGAAGAATTTCTTCCTAACATCCCGTTCAAATCTCCCCTCTGCCAATTTGAACCCATTCCCCCTCGTCCTGTCATTACAAGACCTTGTGAACAGTCCCTCCCCAATGTCCTAACTGATTTGTAAAAAGTGTGTTCATTTGATTTGTAAACAGTGTGTTCATCTGATAGTCACTCTCTTACCTGAAACAATACACCAAGATGGATAAATAATAGGAAAGGGACACTTTGCACAGTAGGGTGCTTAGTAGCAGGGAATTTATTCAAATATAAGGAAATTAATAGGACAAATTTTCACTTGCTGGAAGCACCCAGTCATTAGATGTTATATCTGATTTCTAGAGACACTACTCTGACTCAGAGTTAGAAGCTCAAAGTGCAAAGATGCAAAGACAGTACTAACAAGCCGATCAGTGGTCAGAATCTTCAAGCATCTTTTAAAAAGTGGCTCTCAGAATTTCACCAGTGAAGCCTGAACTGAATCTCCTCGGGTAAAATCACTGTTTTCCTTGCACTGCTCTGTCTCAAGAAGAAGATGCATGAAATACATTTGCTTTCCAGAGTATGGTCCCCCTGAAATTGCCTGGGAAAAGGCAGGACAGCAAGAAAGCCACAGCCACATCAAGGAAGCTGAGTTCCCTCTTCTGAGAAATGAGGCAGCTGGAATTTGAAAAGGGACTTTAAATAAAACAAGCAATAAAGTAAAATCAGTTCAATCTGTTCTGAAGTCCTGCCGCTCCTTTGGCTGGTCAGTGGGCAGGGAGGGCAAGGAGGGCAGTCCATATAGGGGCACTTGGTCCAGAATGTCTTGAGAGAGGATGCAGTTTGACACCCACACGAGGGGCTTTCTGCATGCTACAAACAATTGGGTGGACATTTTATACTGCAACAACGAATTCAGAGTTGTGGGTATACTGAAAAGAAAAATGTCAAGTGGTGGAATCTCTCTAAAAGTCAGACAGGTCAGAAGTGCACTGCCTGGCAGTTTGCTAATGGGAGCAAGTTCTTGGGGAGGGGGAAAAAGCAGTTGGCCTGGGTGGCAGCAGGCTCCTTTCTTTTGCCCCTCATGGAAGGAGCCTTCATTCTTCTCTGGGAAGCTTCTAAGTGCTTATGGTGTTCAGAGAGAACAGTTAACCCATAACCGCTGGCAGCAGCTGTGCAGGAAGAAGCTGCGTTAAAAAGGAACCACTGAGAACTGTTTAAACTGCATTTCCTCAACATGAAACAGAATGGAATTGCATCTCCTTGGCATGGGCCTAAAACCAAAACGATTCTTCAGAGGCTAAATAATGTCAGGCACTGGTTAGACTACAGACTGCAGCCCCAGATGGAAAGGAAGTGGGTTGTTTTTTTCTCTTTAATTCTGTCCCTTGAAACATGACTAGAAGTAATTATTTCCATTGCCAACACTGGACTGCAGTTCATCTGCATTAATTTAGGAATCACAGAAACATCCAGTTTGGAAAAGCCCCTCATGATCACCAAGCCCAACCTAGAACCTTGCTCAACAAGATTCACCTTAAACCATATCCCTAAGCACCACATCCAAACCACCCTTAAACACATCCAGGGTAGGTGACTCTACCACCTCCTTGAGCAGCTCATTGCAGTGTCTGACCACTCTCTCCATTAAAAACTTTTTCCTAATGTCCAATCTAAACCTCCCCAGCCTCAACTTGAGGCCATTCCTCCTTGTTTTGTCTCCAGTTACCTGTGAGAAGAGCCCAGCAGCAGCCTCTCCACAATGGTTTCAGACCATGCTGGGCTGCAGCAGCTTCTCTTGCATGGTTCCTTTGTCTCTGCCTTGGTAGCTAATTCTCAGTAATACTACTAACTTCTTCCCTACTACTAATCCCCCTGGCCGATCTACCTCTGCCTATCTTCAGCATCAACAGGTGGTGAGATAAAACTGGGGAAGGGGGGAAAAGTGGTAGGGGGTGGTTGGTTACCCCTCTTGGGGATTTGGGTNTTGGCCTAACTGATACAACTAAAATACAAGTGTACTTTAGTGATTCTAGATTTGAACCCATTGGTTTACCAATTTAATCGTAATGGGAACCCTGACGCAATCATAGAACTCTTTCATTTTTCAATTAACTTAGCAAAATGGTAGCAGATTAACCCTTGCTGTCTTAAGAGTAAACTCCCTTGCTTATTCTTTTGAAGTAAAATCCATCTCAATAGAAGCCACTACATCAGTTTATTCTATCAGACCGTTCCACGGGAACATGCAATTTAGAATAAAGTATTTCCAGGCCACTTGATTCTTTCTTCAGCTGAGCATGAATCTCTCATATAATACATGTAGAATGAGAGCAGCACAGAAAACAAAGCTGAACAGGGGAAAAAGACCTTTTTTTTTCGTATTATTACTTATTTTTCCAGAGACATGCTATTAAATCACATAATCATTTCTGGCTTAACTATTGTCAGATAGAAAAGGTTCAGAAATGTGATTTAGGCATGGGCAAAATAACTCTTCTCACTGTTAGATGGATGTCCAGGTGTCAGACCATTCAGTAGGGTGGCTTTAAATAACAGTCATAGTTCACATTTGTATGGTGCCTCACAATCCACTCTGCCTTCTGTCGTAATTTGATAAGGAAATAGTCCACTTACTGTATTGAAATTTCAGCTGCAAGCCTCTGTAGAGAGTAATCATACATTTTTAGGGCATTTTCCACCTTGCCTATCTGGTGCTGTTATTGAACTTTTCAACTAGTTGCCCATCCTTTTTTTTTTTTTTTCCCAGCATAATCAAACCTTTTATTTCTTTCTCAGTACTCTTTCTGCTAGCTGTTACTCAGCTAAAAATCTCTGGTACCAGAAGACAGAGTAAGGCTGCACAGTCCAGGTCAATAGACTTTTTTTTTTTTTTCTTATTTGCCCATATTGCTTAAACAGGGAGCTCCTACACCTGCTGTGTTCATCCTTCTGAGCACTGTCAGAAAGATGCTGGCTTTGTCCTCCTGTTTCCATGGCCCTAGAAATGTAATCTTTGCATCTGGTACTTTTCTTTTCATGAACCACAGCCCAAACAGTTTGCTATAGGCTGTACCCATGTGTTTGTAGATGCAAAGCTCTGCAAGTTTGATTTTCTGAATCAAGCAGTGCATGGAAAGAAGGGGGATAATGACGGTGTTGCTCACCTGGAAAAAAAAAAAAAGGATGATGCCTATAAAGTAAAAAATGGTTGGAAAGCAACCAGAAATTGCCAGAATGTTGATGCAGCTCAATTTCAATCTTCAATACTACAAGCAAGAAAATGAACTGTGACTCAATGATTTGTAAAAAAGAAACTGGGGCATTGTCTACTGAAGCTGCTCTAATGAAATCATTCCCTCACATGTGTGCAAACAGCTGGAAGAGGAAAATAGCTTAACCAGCTGGCATAAAGACCCTGAGATAAATTGCTCACCAAAGTAACAAAAAAAAAAAAAAAGCAGAAATATGTCAAATTCATTTAAGTTTCAAGGAGAAAAGAGAGCTGCTGACCACACTGGTGCAAAGGAAAAGGTGGCTGCCAAAAAAAAATCAAAGGTTATGAGCCGTGTAACTTTCACAGCATCAAAAAAAACAGATCTTCTCTACTCAGCAGCCCTTCCTGAGACTTTTGCCACTTCAGGCAGCTCACAGAATGGGGGAGAATCAGTGGCTGGAGGTTTCACCAAGATGATTCTGCACATTCACACAGAAGGAAGCCTTCACTGATGACAAGGCTGCTCCAAGCAAGACCCTGCTGGTCCTTTCATTGCAGCTGAGACTCAACTGGGAGCTCCTGAGACCTGCTCTGGGACTCTGCTGGGACAGTGGATGATGGAGAGGGGAAGTGGCTTTGATCAGCCCATTGCATGGTTTGCCAGAAGAGGGTAGAGAAGCTTCAAGGCTTTGGTTTTCCTGTATTTGGTATGTTATTGTAATGCTGTCCATATTTGAGCTATTTTTTGATGCAGAACCAGTCCATCTGCTCTCAGCTGACAGAAATATTTCATTTATTGTCAGGCTTTTCCTTTTTTTTTTTTTTTTTCAATTTTCAGACTTAGGCTGCTGAGAGAGCTCAAAGGTAATCCCAAGCATCTTGTGAGTGGGATAGAGCAAACAGAAAGGCCACAGCACTGCCAGCTCACTCACTCATCCCTTCACAAATCCATGCTTTCCTGATAAAGTGCTTTACAAACTAGCATTATAAACCAGACAGATTAAGCTTCTGAAATGAAGGAAACAGCTGGGTCACAGCATGGTGTGCAGTGGGTGCACAGTAACTGGAAAGAAGCCTGCTTCATGTCAAATACAATGGGAACTTTACAGCATATTGTAGGAGATGCTTGGTTATTTTAAACCTCATACAATGGACCACCCTCACTCTGTTCGCACAGGCAGACAAGAAAATTAGATGGCACTTAATTTTCTGCATCTCCCACGGAAGAGCAAAAGGTTGGGTCAACTCAGCCAGAGGAAATCTGATTCCGGAGAGTCTCCCCAGCTTCAGTTCAAAGCTCAGATCAATAAGGTGTTCCCGTGCCTTAGAATAAAGACTTGCAAATATGTGCTTGCCACCTGATTCTCTTTGTAATATGGGCAGGGGGTATGTCTCAACAAGTGATAATTGGAAAACAACCACATGTGAGAAATCACCTTCCTTCAGAAAGGAGGCAGCCAAAAAACAGAACTAAGCAGATCACAGCCCAGGGCACTCCAGGATCTTTCCACGTGGATGAAAGCAAGTGGAAACGAAATGGCAAAGGCAGAGCTAATGACAGCCTGCCTGCTAGATGTGACCTGCAAATGGATTTTAAAGCATTTCCAACTGTTAACCACAATCCAGGCTGCATATCCTTGTCACCTGCACACAGACAGACATTTTAGAGGCAAAGGGGTGGCTGCAATCAACAGCTGGACCTCTTAGTAGGTATGAGGTATTCCCAAACTCCTTGACTAGGTCTGTGGTACCTGCTGTGCATCTTTCTGTGTCATGGACTCCTAATTCAAGTTCAGCAAATCATTTAAGGAGTAATGAAACTACAATTTCAATCAGGTGCCAGCCTGTGTTGGTTTGAGCTAATGGGAGAATTTGAGTGAGAAATTAGACTATTGGCTGAGAGAGGTAAACACAGTGTGTCACTTCACCAAGTTTTACTGAGAAAGGAAAAAAAAATGTTTTTAAGAACTGTTCTGGAAACAGATAGCAGATGGCTTCTGACCGTTCTGGCTGCAGCTGCTTCTCTTGCATGGTCTCCTTTCCCTTTGTCTTGGTAGCTAATTCAGAGTAAAACTACTAACTTTTCTTCTACTACTAATCCCCCTGACCGATCTACTTCAGCTTATCTGCAGCATCAACAGGTGTTGAGATAAGACTGGAGAAGGGGGGAAAGGTGGTAGGGGGTGGTTGGTTACCCCTCTTGGGGATTTTGATCTCTGGGAGGGCTGTGGTGTTTCTGTATTACCTTTTCACTGTATATATCTGTAAATATCTGTTATACCTTGTAAATATTTGCTTGTATATTGTGCATTGCTGTAAATATAAAGCTTCATTTATTAACTTCCAGTGTTTTCTGAGGTGGGGGGGGGCAGGTAACTGCTAAACCACTACACAGCCCTAGCTCGATGCAAGGAAGCAGGATCCATTCTTTGGGTAGAAGTGTGGCAGAAGGAGGTTGAAGGATGGGTTTCAAGAAAGTAGTGTGTTTCTAAAAGCAAGAGACCAAACACAGGCCCTCATAATGATAACATTTCAATGTTATTTCTGTTCTCTCCACACAAGGAATAAGGGGAGAGTGAAGGAGTGGCCAACACCAGCCCAGCACAATCTTCTGGGGTGACCACAGGGCCTGGTTGCAGAGGGTCACACCTTAGAATCATAGAATGGTTTAGGTTGGAAAGGACCTGAAAGATCATCCAGTTATAACCCCCCTGTGCCATAGGCAGGGACACCTCCCACTAGAACAGGTCGCTCAAGACCTCATCCAACCTGGCCTTGAACCCCTCCAGGCAGGGAGCAGCCTCAACCTTCCTGGGCAACCTCTGCCAGTGTCTCACCACCCTCACTGGAAAGAACTTGCTCCCCTCCACCAGTTTAAACCTATTCCCCCTCATCCTGTCATTACAAGACCTTGTGAATAGTCCCTCCCCAGCCCTCCTGTAGGCCCCCTTCAGATATTGGATAACTACTGTAATGTCTCCTCAAAGCCTTCTCTTCTCCAGGCTGAAGAGCCTCAACTCTCATAGCCTGTTCTCATAGCAGAGCTGCTGCAGCCCTCTGAGCATCTTTGTGGCCTCCTCTGGAACTTGCTATAACAGTTCCATGTCCTTCTTGTGCTGGGGGCTCCAGAACTGCACACAGTGCTCCAGGTGGGGTCTGACGAGAGCAGAGTAAAGGGGCAGAATCCCCTCCCTTGCCCTGCTGGCCACTCTGCTCTTGCTGCAGCCCAGCACACAGTTGCTGTCTGGGCTGCACTCACACTGCAGGCTTATCTTCAGCTTTTCATCACCCCAGACCCCCAGGTCCTTTTCCTCAGGGCTGCTCTCAGCCATTCCCCACCCAGCCTTGAGNCTGAGGGTGCACTGATTCCTCTGTCCATGTCACTGACAAAGATGTTAACCAGCACTGGTGCCAGCACTGACCCCTGAGGGATGCCACTTGGCACTGGTCTGCAGGTGGACATTGTGCCCTTGATCACCACTCTCTGTGTGCCACCATCCAGCCAATTCCTTATCCAGGAGTGCTCCACCCATCAAGTCTGTGTTTTTCCAGTTTGGTGACCAGGATGTCATGTGGGACAGAGTCAAAGGCCTTACTCAGGTCCAGGTAGATGACATCAGTTGCCCTTCCCTTGTCTGCTGCTGCTCTGACTTCATCATAGAAAGCCACCAAATTTGTCAGGCATGATCTGCCCTTGTTGAAGCCATGCTGGTTGGCATCAGGCACCTCTGCTTTGTTTTCCATCTGCTGCAGGAGGGCCTTCAGGAGGATCTGCTCCATGATCTTGCCAGGCAGTGAGGCAATGAAGAACATCTTTCCACAACACAGTGCTAGTGGTGACCAAGAGTGGAAAGTAACACAGGAGTGACACGTCACCCACTCCCACATGACATGATTGCCAGAGTTTCTGGCCAAGACCATAGGGTATGCTGCCAGAAAGCCCAGCTCAAGGGTCCCAAACTCCAGGACTGAAGGCAATGTCACTGAAATTCATAGGGAAATTTCCACTTGCTTCAACAGCAGTGGCAGTGCAGCCAATTTTGCTTCTTGTGACAAAATGCCACACTTGCCCAGACTGATATTTTTGTACATGTAGCTAAGTTTCCACTAGTATCGGATAGACTTTGGCCTGGTGTGGCTGAGACCTCCATACCTGGAGAAGGAGAAAGAAAACATTCATCCTGTGGTTTGAAGTTAATAAAGGGAACAAGAAAACAAGAAATAGAGGAAGACAGAGTTGAGGAGGCTGGGACACCTGAAATGAGAAAGTCTTGAGGAGATGGAATGCTGGAAAGACAAGAGGTCAGAGCTGTGCAAAGGACTTATCACCAGGCTCTGTTATTTTTGGCATGGTTTGTCATCCATCACAGGGATGTTTTCTCTAGATAAATGAAGTACACAGCAAGCTGCCCTTACAGTTACATGCACGTTGGGGAGTGAAATACATTGCCAGAGCTTGCACCAGAAATTTTCTAATATGCTAAGAACACAAGGAGATTTTTTTTTCCCTTTTCTTTTCTGATTCTCTGTACTGTGGGAACATTCTTTTTTTCCCCCTCTTTCATAATAACGCTGCTCTGAAGGTAAGACATCAGTTGGATTCATTGTACTTCATTTATCAAGTTTGCAAAGATGCTCAGAAGACACCCCTGGAGGGAGGAGAAGTTCTGCGACTTAGAGAAATAAAATTTAATATCTGCTTTGTTGGCATAATGGAGATTTTTTTTTATTATTATTATTACTTTCAGAAGTATATTTCAAGTTGGGAGACAAAGGTTTTAGGCAGATCTTTTGGAGAAAATTGTGTTTTATTGAAAATGGGTATAAAAGTAGATTGAGTTTCTTCCCATACATTAGTGCAGCAGACTTTATTCTGCTTCAGGAAGTCTGGCTGGCTGGTGAAAAATGTGAACTTGTATAACTGACAGTCAGGTTTATCAGGGGACATCCTACAGGTAAGCCCAGTATTTACAGGAAAGTATCCCAGACACTGGGAATTGTCTGTAAAACCAGACGAAAGCAATGAAAAGCAGACAATTAGAAAACCCACAGCAACTGAAAAAGAAAGATACCTATGACAAACACCTCTGTAAAAAAAAAAAAACAACAAAACAAACTCAAAAGCTGTAAAATAATGTATCACAGAATCACAGAACTTTAGAGGTTGGAAGAGACCTCCAGAGATCGAGTCCAACCCTCCTGTCTAGGCAGGATCCCCACGGGTAGTTCACACGGGAACGCATCCAGGCAGGTTTTGAAAGTCTCCAGAGAAGGAGACTCCACAGCCACTCTGGTGTGCTGGTTTGAGGTTAATTGGAATATTTTAATAAGAGAAATTAGGTTATAGGCTGTGGAAAGAAAAACAATGGTGATGTCTACTTCACTCCTAGGTTTGCTGAGATATACAAAAGCAAGGACATAAGCATTAGACAGAGTCTCTCTGGCTGTTGGTCTCTCCCTCTCCTTGGCTTCTAGCTGGATCTGTGTAGCCCAATTAATCAATTCTGCTTCTAAGCACCCTGGCTGATCCTCCTAATTCACCTTACACATAAGGTAGATCCTGGGATAAGATTGGGAGGGGGAGGTAAGGTGGAAGGGTGGTTGGGAACCCCTCTTGGGGACTCTGATCTCTGGGAGGGTTGTGGTGTTTCTGTATTACCTTTTTAATGTATATAGCTGTAAATATTCACAATATATTGCAAATATCTGCCTGTATATTGTGCTAAGCTGTGAATATGAAGCTTCATTCCTTAACTTCCAGCCAGCTGAGTCTAGTCTGGGTGAATTCAAACCATGGGGAGGGGCAGGTAACTCCCAAACCATCACGTCTGGGCAGCCTGTTCCAGTGCTCTGTCACCCTCACTGTAAAGAAGTTTCTTCTCCTGTTGAGGTGAAACCTTCTGTGTTCCAGTTTGTAGCTGTTACTCCTTCTCTTATTGCTGCTGATCACCAAAAGGAGATTGGCCCCAGCCACTTGACACCCACCCCTCAGGTATTTGTACACATCAATGAGATCTCCTCTCAGTCTTCTATTCTCCAGACTAAACAACCCCAAGTTTCTCAGTCTCTCTTTGTAGGGAAGATGCTCAAGTCCCCCAGTCATCCTTATGGCTCTCTGCTGGACTCTTTCAAGCAGGTCCCTGTCTCTCTTGAACTACGGAAGTAGCAGCAGTAACTTCAGCAAACTGATAGTGGTGTCTTGGAGAAGCAAGCACAGTCTCGTCTTCTGCTCTTCTGCTGGTGCTTAGATAATCAGTTAAAATTTGATACCATTGCCTGGCAATAAGTTAATGTCTCCAAATTGGTTAATGTCTCAGAGAAAATGCAATCCACTGGTGTTTATGCTCTGTTATGTCAGTAGACTTGCTAAGAAGAGAGGGCAGGAGGTTACTGGTGAACTTCAGCTGTGGTGAGTCTCTCAGACAAAGCTCTCATCACCAAGGGGGGCTGTGATACCCATCTCAGTGCCATGAAGGGATGCAGAGGTAGGTCCAGCATAACCCTGTGATGGGCTGCAGTTGTCACCAACTCTAAGAAGGTTGGCTGTCCTGAATCCTGCTCTGGGATGGTGCTGCTCTCCATCAGGCCTGCCAGAGCTTCCACTAAACAAAGAGGTTGACAAATGACAGCCTCTGAAAAGAGAAAGTAGTCTCTTTCTGAAGGATATCAGGGAGTGATGCTGTTGGTACCATTAAAAAAAAAAAAAAAATTGTTCATCCCCAAAGTTATTCTGACACGTTTCCAGGGCTCACCAATATGAACTCCTTTGCACAGTTCTCCCAGTGTAGATGAGCATCCTTGTCTCCTTTTTTCCAGGTCATTCAAGATCTTCTCATGTTTATGCACGGACAGTGCAGAAGTGTCCAGGAGGTTTCCTGCCATGGCTGTACTGGAGTGAGCTGTCTTCCCTCCTATTGTTCTTAGGACCAGAAGCAGCAGGTCCCTCTGTTAGGTTTTGT
This sequence comes from Psilopogon haemacephalus, assembly GCA_013396835.1. Taxonomy (NCBI): domain Eukaryota; kingdom Metazoa; phylum Chordata; class Aves; order Piciformes; family Megalaimidae; genus Psilopogon; species Psilopogon haemacephalus. Next base: position 84,034 of record VWZI01005118.1, read on the forward strand.
ACCAAGGAACAGGCTGTGCATGGATCTAGAGTAGGAATCTCATGTACACCTTCCACTTGATGGGCAATCTGATATAGTGGAATGTCACTTGAATGCTGCTTCCAATGCACTTTTTCTCAAGACAGAAATCTAGAAACAAAGTAATTCATAAGTGGGAAATGCAGGATGCAAAAATCCTTCGCTGCTGGAGTTGCATTTGTGGTGCTTTGCTGGTGATAGCAGGACTGTGCCAGATGTGCCCCAGGATGGGGATCTATGGGAGTGGAGAGAAAGCAGTTTCTAGAAAGGGTGGCAATAACAGTCCTCCAAGGACCTTCTTATGAAGAACATTCCCTGCTGGACTGTTTCCTAACCAAATAATTTTAAATGACATTTTATAATCTCTGCCTGGGATATTTAGCTGTTATGGGTTGTTTTTTTAATCAGGAGCATAATTTGGGTGATTCTGTTTGCTAGATGTGATTCTCTCCAGGGCAGCTGCCTTGGCCTTTCCTGAGAGGTTTGTGTGCTGGTGCTGGTCTTGTAGCTACCTCAAGTACCTTCTGAAAGCTCCCCTTGCTCAGAAGCAGTTCTCCTTCCCACCTGTCTGTAAAATCCATCCTGAAAAGCATAGCTCTTTCAGTAAGGACATCTCTTATCAACCAGAGTAGCTGCCACTTTTTGTGTATGTGGATGACCTTTGCCTCTGGGATTTCAAATGCAGGCTCCAAAAATGCTACTCTGCCTAAATCCAAATCAGGAAGGAACTGGACAACTGTTTTCGAGTTTTGCCACATATATAAATTACATGATAAGATATAGTCCAACTACAGTTCTATATCCTTCTTGTGGTGGGGGCTGGAACTGTTGAAGCAAGTCCAGAGGAGGGCCACGAAGATGCTCAGAGGGCTGGAGCAGCTCTGCTATGAGGACAGGCTGAGAGAGTTGGGGCTCTTCAGCCTGGAGAAGAGAAGGCTTCGAGGAAACCTTTTAGTAGCCTTCCAATATCTGAAGCAGGCCTACAGGAGGGCTGAGGAGGCAGTACAAGCTGCATCAAGAACTTCCTCCACAGCTGTATGCACCAGAGAGACTCAGCCACTGGCTCACTTCCACTGTATCCAAAGGAGCTGGTTGGTGATCAGTGAAACCTGTCGAACATCTGCAGAGCTCTGATGGTGATGTCGCCCCCTGCCAAGGGAAGAGCACAAGCCAGACAGGGAAATCGTGGTGTCTTCAGCACAGAGCAGCTTCATTCATGATCTGGAGGATGATCCCTGACAAATTCCTCTTCTATTTGGTGTGTCTGGTCTTCTTGGGCTTGGTTTCAGACTTTTTTAGTATTTGGTTTTAAACTTTTCTAGTATTAAGGCTACCTGCTCAGCATTGCACAAAGCCTCCCTGCAGTTCCACAAGCTCAGTGGTGAAGGTGACAGAAATCTCAGCTCCAATTCACACAGCAGGGATCAGCCTGCCACAGTTAACAAACTGGAACTGCTTCTGACAGATGTGAAGATGGAACTTGGAACTGGAAGCACTTGGTGTCCTCCACACTTATTTCTGTCTTGAGAAATGATCAAGGAAAACCTACAGCTTGCGTTGCTAAGTAGCTGCCACCATAACAAACCTTTTCCTGCCTTTTCTGGCTCATTGCTGCCTCCCTCAGCATCATCCAGACTAGCTGCAAGTCTGCATGCACATAATGACAACATGCAAAATAGTAGATTTCGTTTCTTTTCAGGGTCCCTCAGTCATTTGACCAATCAGAGAATCATGCCTAAGTTAAACATCAAATCTGTCGTCTGAATCCAGATGCTAAGCTACTTCTGGGGTTTTTTTCCCTCTAACATTGACTATGGTTTCTTATTCCTTAAACATCAGCATTTCTTTTGTTTTGGAGATTATTCCCGTAGTCAAGGAATATGAGAGGCTGCTTAATTTGTACAACCCCAAATTTAGCTGAACCTTCCTGCAAAACTGCTCAGCAGTGGAACAGTTGATGGTATTCCCATCTCTTCGTCTCACAGTTAACAGCCCGCTGTGATGTGTGGCACATGCTGCCTGTGAAGTGCACGTTGACTCCAATTCTGGCCTGCCCTAACGTGAGGACTGGATATATTAACTTGCACAGAAAGCTTGTGCAGACACATCCTCTGGCAGAAGCTGGCCTGGGGCTCTGTCAGAGAAACATCCAATTTGAGGGAGAACATTCAACTCCTGCCTTGGAAAAGCAGACTATTAATCCTGGCACACAAGCTGTTGATAAACATGCCAGCTCACCAGTTTTAACCTGATTTCAAACTGCGTTATTGTGAATTTCCTAGACTGATTTAACACACATACACAGTTGGCACAGCCACCCAAAAAAGCAGCCCTCATCCCTTCCCTGTTCTCCTTCCTGGTTGTTCTTGTGTTATGTTGGCACAAGTTTCTGCGTGGCTGCCCAGTGCACAGGATGTAGGAATTGGTCCAGCTGGAAGGAGAGGGGAAAAAAAAAGAAAAAAGGCAACATGTTTCTTTTTGTGGGTTTTACCCTGAATTGGTTCCAATCATCTCCAAACCTAGAAAACTAAATTGTACAAATGATTGCCAGCACTACCTGGGCAAGGCAAGGCAGGGAAGGGGAAAGCATTCCAAGAAAGAAGCAGAGCAGTAATTTAGAGAGGAGTCCTTGCACGAAGAACACTACTGCCTTTAAACCCCCATCTGCTCCAGAAGGATGCTGAGAGTGCCATTAGCAAACTTGGCTTTCTATGTAATTTATTTCTGATCAGTGTGTCAAACAACATTTATAAGCATCCATGATTAAAGGTCAACCACCCAACCCTCAGTTATTCAGTGCTTAGTTTCAGGCTATGTTATAATCTGTGTTTTTATTGAAAAGTTGGGCAAACAAGAAAAGCAGGGGGGCTGGGGAAGGAGGACATGTAGAGACCTAGCTCGTAGCAGCCAAACTACTTCTTGCATCCTTCCTGGCTGCTGGGGAATAGCTAGGGCCAAACGAAATTGAAGGGTGTGTTCTCCCAGAAAGTTTCTGGCACCCTATTCTGCTTATAACACAACATTAACATTGGCGTTTGGCTAACATGAATATTTTACCCTAAGCTTTTGGATTTGTTTTTTTGGACTCTATGAAGATGGTTTTGAACTAAACCAAATGTAAAACCAGATCCTCTAAGAACAAGGGCAGGGGGGGAAATCTTCCTTTTTTTCTGCTTTCCTGCTTTCTGTTCTTGTCTCTCAAGTGGCTTTATCAGAGGTTAGCAATAAATGGGAAGAGATTTGTCCTTTCTCTGTGTGTTGCACCATCTGTTTCCTAGTGCTTTAGGTTTTCACTATACTCATCCTGCAGAAGCTCACAGGATACAGCCTCACCAGAAGAGAAATATTTGGAAAGGCACAAGCAGGAACATGATAACCACTGAAGGAAGTATCTTCCACAAGTAGTGGACATGAGCTTACCAGAACCCCAGTGTCCCCCAGAAATATATCAGCACACTGACACACGTGGCAGCGGGCTAACGATAGGGAGTGAAGGATAACCCTCTGAAGTTTGACTACTTTTATTTGCAGTTGTAGGAGCACATTAGGTGGAAAGATGAAAGCCAAATAGGCAGTCCAGCATCTACAAGAGACAGGCACAGCTCAACAACCTTAACATCCCATACCTGACCTGCCAGCAAAGACCCTGGAGCAAAGCAGCTGCCAGTTAGGACACTACCCAAGTTGGTTTAAAATCCTCAACTCCAAGTTCCAGCAATACCTTCAGCCAATATTTTACTATGTTAGATCCTGTCTTACAAAATGGCATGTGAATCACAAGGTGTCCTCTACTCACAGCCTTCCCAGAGGCTATTCAACCTACAGACAGAATGAATCAGAATGGTTTAGGTTGGAAGGGACCTCAAAAATCATCCAGTTCCAACACCCTGCCACAGGCAGGGACACCTCCCACTAGAACAGATTGACCAAGGCCTCATCCAACCTGTGTTCAATGGCCTTTGAACACCTCCAGGGAGGGAGCAGCCACAATCTCCCTGGGCAACCTATGCCAGTGTTTCACCACCCTCACTGAAAAGTTCCTCCTAACATCCAGTTTAAATCTCCCCTCTGCCAGTTTAAACCCATTCCCCCTCATCCTGTCATTACAAGACCTTGTGAATAGTCCCTCCCTAGCCTTCCTCTAGGCCCCTTTCAGATACTGGAAGGCTACTACAAGGTCTCCTGGAAGCCTTCTCCTCTCCAGGCTGCAGAGTCACAACTCCCTTAGCCTGTCCTCATAGAAGAGGCTCCTGTTGCTTTCCTTAATCTTATGTATCAAGGATCATGCTGAAGAGCTCCAACTCTCATAGCCTGTCCTCACAGCGAAGCTGCTTCAGACCTCTGAGCAGCTTTGTGGCCTCCTCTGGACTCGCTCCAACAGTTCCATGTCCTTCTTGTGTTGGGGACTCAGGAACAGTATACAGCACTCCAGGTGGAATCTGACAAGAGCAAAGAGATAATTACCTCCCTTGCCATGCTGGCCACACTGCTCTTGCTGCATTCCAGCACACAGTTGGCTGTCTGGGCTGTGCGTGCACATTATAACATTACCTGCCTTACTTCCTTCTGTCCCAGACGGAATAAGAACAGAGGTATCTTGTGGGAGAACTGGAACAGTATATCCTCGAGGTGGTCAGAACTGCAATGTAGAAATTCATTCAATGACTGAATCCTTGTCGGATCTATTGTTTTCCTCTTCACCCACCAAAATCAAAAAAGGAAAAAAAAAGGAGTAATTTGGAAAGCAGGGAACACATAGCAGTCACTGATGTAAATACTTAAGATTTGCAGACAGAGCAAACCTACTGCCAGTGGGGAAAACGGAGCACTGAGAAGTTTTCACAGCAGATCCTTCTTGCTGGTGCAGGGTAATGCCATAACCAGACACATTCCAGCCTGAATCGTAAAGCAGCAAGGACTAAATTTTACAGTACTGTTATCAAATCTAAACCCCCTCACAAAAAGATTGGTTTCTGAAAAGTTGATGATATTACTCACTGCATTACTAAGGAAATGGCTTCTTATCTACTAGCTGAATGCTTATGGTTAAGTCCTTTAAAACCTTTCAGGCATTTATTTGAAAGGGAACTATAATAAACTGCAGATGCTGTACTTTAAGTACTGCAATATCTCTGTAAAGAACAACAGTCATAGGGAAAAAAACAGAATAAATGCTGTGCAACAGACAGCCTCCCTGCATCTCATCAATTGTCTGCACAGTAACAGAGTAGGGAAAATATACTTCTTGTAGTTACAAGAGGTGTAACAAATGCTTTGTCCATCAGCATACCTTAAAACCTTATTCAACAGCTGATGAGTGCATTACTGCAGAGCCTGCTTTCCAAGAAATCTGTCAGTGCTGCTTGCAGGCCACGGTCAAAACTGGTAACAATCCCTATAGGTTATACAGCACAGCTTGCATTCATTGCTTCAGGTTGTATTTAGTGTCACCAGGAGTATGCATTTGTACAAAATCAAGTTGTCCTCAATGCTGTCCATGGTGTAAAATACAAGAGCAGAAGTGATAAAAACATCCTAGATTATTGATGCGAGGGAAAAAAAAGGCAAAAAAGCTACCTTTAATTCTAGTCTCAGTATCTGAGTTCCCATACTTCTTTCCCTTAGAGTTGTAACAAACGGAACAAAAAAATGAAGTCCTTATTTTCCAGGGCAGGCAAGTTGTACACACAACCCCAGGTTAACTCAAAAGCAGTATAGTCACTTCTATGTGGAGCCCAGGTGAAGTCAGCCTATGAGATCCAGGATGGTTCTTCAATTTCCAGAGACAGTTCATGTCAAACAGAATTCATGACTCTATACAAGCCCTGCAGGTAAACACAAGTGACTCCATGGGAGATGCTCTGCTTCTGTAGGCTGGGATCCAAATGTTTGGATCTACCAGGAACACATGAATTTAGAAGCAATAAAATGTAGTTGCCTTCCTATAGGGTCCCTTCAGGTATCAGAAGGCTGGAGAGGCACTTCTCATAAGGATGTTGCCATAGGTGATAGGACTGTGGCTAATGGTTTTAACCTGAGGGAGAGTAGGTTTAGACTGGATCTAAAGTAGTTCTTCAATATGAGGCTGGTAGGACTCTGGAACAGGGTGCCCAGGGAGGCACTCAAAGACAGGCTGGATGAAGCCTTGAGCAGCTGAGTCTAGCTGAACAGCATCTCTGCCCAACAGAGATTGGAGGAGATGATACTTCAAACCCAAGCCATTCTATGATTCTATATCCACACTGAAGCAAGGGAATTCAAGCTGGATGTGCTCTGGCATTCAGAAAGGACTGGCATGGAGATGAATCACATTTTACAGACAGTCTCTCCAAGTTTCCTGCAGACATTCCTAGCAATGGAAAGCTAGAACGAAACCACAGCAGGACCAGTGAAACAGCAATAAATCTATTTAGATATTCAAACTTTTGAATTTCTCAAAGAGCTAAACCATTATACTTCTATAGTCCCCAAACCAGAACAAACCTGTAAGCACTAGGTCCCTACTACAAAAAGCGAAAGGTGCTCGAACAAGACAGAGCTAAATACATAAGAGCTTATAACACAAATTTTATTAGAAAAGTTATACATAACAGCATCAACTATTTTCAAGAATATTAACCTTGAAAAGCAACAAAAAACGGACTAAAAATGTGTAACAAGAAACTAATGACCCTTTCTATAATTAAACATTCAAGTTATCTACAATGTCTCTTTTTACAAGGGGGAAAAATCATGGTTTTACAGGCACATGTTGAAAATAAAGCTGCAGTAACTTTATACAATTAACTTTTTCAAGGATTATTAAAACACGGTCATCACGTAGTCTCAGATTTTTCTTTTTAAAACATTCACATAATTTTACAGTTGAGTATACACTGAAATTTCAGAGTCCCAAAATCATTTCACAAAGTGCCAACATTAAAACCAGAGCTTTCTGCGTGAATAATCTTGCCCTAAAAAAAAGTTAAGACAGGTTTCCATAATCGACATATTCACATAATTTCTGGTGCTACCTGCTCTAACAGTAAAGTTCCATTCTTTGTAAGTAGAATCAAATGGGACTTCGTTTGCAAAACTGGTAAAACGTTTTGAACACAGCAGTGTGCATTATTGGAAAAAAATGATACTAAAACCATAAATATATCCAAAGATCCATTAAAACAATACACAATTAAGTGGAACTGTGCCTGTTTGCAATGTGTATTCAAGTTTGTTACCCTTTCAGTACAGGTGGTATCAGAATTTAGCATCTTTACAAAGGCAGTCTGGTCAACTTCTCTTATTCTCTTAGCTTCTTATGCCTGCTTAATAAAAATCAGATAATTTACAATCTAGAAGTCCGTTTTAAAAAGTCTGAAGTATATACACAGCTCTAACAAACCTAAGTCATTTCGATAGCTTCGAAGTTTAAATGAAACAACCAGAATTTCTAATTGATGCTCATTTAACAGTAATTAGCCATTATCAGTAGTGGACCATCATGAGGTGAAAAGGAATGTTCCGTCTAAAATGCTTAACACGTTCCATCTTTTCATGTACACAAATAGTATCACATCGAGATAGTGCTTTCCAGACACCCAGTTCCCTTTAGCATCAAGGGCTACAAAAATCTGACTGCAAAAATGCAGTGACAAAGCAAGCTGACATATCAGGCACTACCTTTTTATATTGGCAGCTTTGAAGACCCACGGCATGCACAAATACCTAAGGAACGGGGTAAAAAAAAAAAACCACTACTATGAGAAGCAGACTGAACATTTTAGATGAGTTTGGCAAAGTTTTGGATCAGACAATAGGTTGGCCATTCAGGCTTCCTTGTATAGGTTAAAATGACTGAATCAACTAGTCAAATTATCATGAAGACGTTTCACTGCTACTCAACATTACATGCACCAATATTGCACACAACTGCTCCGAGTCGTTAAAACAATCTTCACCTGGGTCCTTGAGCTGTCTGGTTTCTGCACTTGGAACTGAAGCCACCCCACCCCAGCAGTTTCACCAAAAAAAGTTTAAAGTGGTAAATTTAAAATACAAAAACCAAAATAACCCGAAAATAAAACCAAGGACTTTTATACAGACAATAAAATCTACGTTTTCTGCAATGGTCTTGTGGGCCCTACAGATGGGGCAATACGTGTACACACTAGTGAAGCAAACACTAGCTCTGCTTTATTCTAACCATTCAAATAATATGAAATCTGGGACCAGGTGTTGCAATGATGTCACTGTAAGGCTCCTCCTGTGTCAGCTCTATAGCTTGCTGTTTTTTAAGTACAAGGAAACTGTAGAATTTTGCAGCTGCTTGTTTTCTATTTGTATTTCTGCACAGCTCGAGCAAGCTGATAGATTCCGCTCCAGTTTTAGCAAGAGCTCTCTGAAAAACACAAACATTGATACCATAAATTGAACACATCAAAGCAAACAAAATTCCCTTTGATGTCACCCCCAGGACACTGGGAGGGACTGGGAAGCAGTTAACATTGGATGGGGACGTTATAACATGTACATGAGAACTTCTATATGGATCTAAATGAAACCAAGTGGGCTGGCCAGAGATGTGCAAACAATCAAGCTTAGATCTGTTAAACTTATTCCAGAAACACTGTAGTACAGCACAAAGCTTTCTCTTTGCACCAATAGCTAATTAAGCTTTTCTTGATTAAAAGACAAGTATTTTTTCAAGAGGAATAAAAGAATTCTGGTTTCCTTTTCAAAATAAGAATTACCACCAAAAAAAATCATGATCTGTTGTTTAAAACAAAGCCTCAGGAGCTAAGGTTCTGTAAAAGACAGCTAATTTTCCCAGGGTGAAAGTCCATCTATTTCTGAAACTCCTCTGTCTGAAACTAAGTACCCAAAGTCACTCACATATTTCAAAAGTCTTGGCCAGAAAAAAACAAAAAGTCAGTGAAATACATCTGTTTGCTGGGTAGGACAACAACTGACGTCTTCAATTTGAAATAGAACATTCTGCTGTGGAATATCTACTAGATGAAAAGATATTAGGCTGGCCAAACCAAATTACTTTAAACAGATCTTAACTTCAAACCTTACTACAGATTTAATGCTTCAGCCATCCAGTGTGATGCTCTTTTGGGCATGAGGAAGAAAAGAACTGAAACGAAGCTAGACATGGTCCAAAGACAATTCTGAACTGTTTTCAGAAACTGTAATCAGACATTTAGAGCAGAAAATATTATAAATAATTACCAACTGAACATCTGTACACTTGAAAAATTACTTTTAAGCAACAGCTGTACTGATTTAGGCTGGGACAGAGTTAATTTTCTTCATAGCAGCTCATATAGTGCTATGTTTTGGATAGGAGCAAGCAGGCTGGGAATGCACAAATCGAGGAAACACAGCTAGGACCACTGACCCAAACTGACCAAAGGTATATTCTATACCATATAGATATCCTGCTGGGAGAAAGCTGAAGGGAGAAAAAAGTATGTGTGTGCATTCAGGGTTACAACATTTGTCTTCCCAAGTGATCATTAGAGGTAATGAAGCCCTGCTTTCCTGGAAATGGCTACATGCCTGCCTGCTCTTGTGAAGTAGTGAATGACATCCTGATTTTGCTTTGCTTGCATGCAGCTTTTCATAGAATCAGTCAGGGATGGAAGGGACCACAAGGATCATCTAGTTCCAACCCCCCTGCCATGGGCAGGGACACCCTACTCTAGATTAGGCTGGACAGAGCCTCATCCAGCCTGGCTTTAAACACCTCCAGGGAAGTTGGCTTTTGCTTTGCTTTAATAGCTAAAAATATGTCTTTATCTCAATCCCTGGCTTTTCTTGCCTCTTCTCTTGATTCTTTCCTTCATCCCACCAGGGGTGAGTGAGCAAGAAGCTGTGTGGGGCTGAGCGACTGTCAAGGTTAAAGTGCAACAGTTTAAAAGAAACTGTTTAAAAACAAACTTTACAGAATTCTTGCAAGTTTGCAAAAGAACTAAGTCACATTAGTTTACAATGTAATCTGAACTATTTAAGTGTAATAACTATTTAGAAGTTTAAAATCAAGGATTCACTGTTTGCAGAGATGTATGCAAATAGTTCTTTTGATACACAAGTAACATTTTCCAGAAATATAAAGCTTTTCCTTGATTATATCATAGCTCTGAGAAATTTTATACAACTAAGTCTCATTTTACTGAAAACTCAGCAGCATTTCACTCCTCCTCCAACTTTACTGTATCTCTGAAAATCCAGTAATGACAATGAGCTTTTATCAGCAGAGATGCAGTTTGTCAATTTCATTAAAAAGTAAGGATGACATTGGAAAACAAGAAAAGCTTAGAGAGATGGAACTGAAACACCTCAGTGACAGCAACATTTCAGGAATGCACACCAAGTGTGGACAAAGAAACTGAAAAACAGTTAGGTGAAAAAAATTTTACTTCAAATGTTCTTTGCAAAAAAGCCCTGACAGTTATATTATGATCTAATCAATTTCAAGCACATATTTCTTTACACTCTTAAGACAGAATTGGTATTTTAAGTCTGTAACATCCACTGCAAAGAAAGCTTTCTTAACCTTTTAACACAGGTCAAGTGTCAACGGGCACACTCTAAACCTACTCAAAGCGAATTATCAAGTGTACCTGCAGTCCATGAAGCATTTGTTGAGTCCTCTTGTTCCATCTCCTTTCTTCTTGATCCTGATCACCCCCTGTGCCATCTTCTTCCTGCAAGCAGCCAAGATTGACTTGTTTAAAGACAATAAACAATGTTATCCACCAAGTTATGAAAAGAAAGGTATTTCTAGGTATCACTGCAGCTTTTTCTTCTCATCAAGCCTTAAGTTTTATACAACCTGAGTCACAGGGGAGACAGGAAATGGAATGAAAGAAGAAATATGAAGAAGTGGTTGTCTGCCACTTATGTCTCAAAATGTTATGCTGACAATTAGTAAAGCAAAGTTCAGTCAGAGACACTTCAGTTTAATCTGGGATTGTTAGTACTGAACAGTGCTGTTATTTTGCAAACATTCATGAATGCAGACAGGTTCTCATTACACTGTGGAAACAGAACCACTGAAAAAGGAAAATAGATTGTTGCTAAAAGCTGTGAGGCTGGTTGTCCTAAAAAACACTCACCTACACAGAGCTGTACTTGTTTATAGAAGATGTGTTATATAGGGCTCTTAAAATAAGAACTTTTATTTTAAATCAGTAATTAAAATACCCATCACCACAGAAGTGACACATGTAAGCAGTGTCTGTTTTGGCTCCAGCTTTAACTCAAAGACTGCAGTTATCACATTTGTGGATGTGGTTTTCTTACAAAAATCTGATTTTATTAAGTGCTATGTAACTATGAAATAACGTTCCAAATTTCTTGTATAAAGCATCATAAATATATAGAGTGGTAATCCAACCATATATGAGAACAAGACAAACCTCCTCTAAATCAAAACAGAATGCATATGCCATTTATTAAAAAGGAATAATATAAAATGTTAGTAAAGTAATCTACATTTCCAAAAGTTGTAATTTCCCAAGGACTGAAGAGTTATTTCTTAAGCAATTTAATGAATGCAATGTCAAACAGTGCTGGGGAGCACAAAACCTCTTACAATAGAGTACTTACCTCCTCCTCTTCCTCCTCGTCTTTCTCTTTTTCCTTCTCCTTCTCTTTTTCTGGCAGAAGTTCCAGCTCTGGTATTAGCTGGCAGATGTTTTGGGGCTCCTCTGGAGGCATTTCTACAGGTGGTATTTCCAGCTGTTGTGCTGGTGGATGCTTTAAGAGTAGACATTACAGTTAACTGATAGTGTCATTTTATCAGTGCTTTTACAATAATTATGATGCTACAAACTGGTTTCACAAAATCCAAGTCTCTAGATCTTTCCATTTGTGAAAAATTAACAGCAATTTGCTTTGTTCTGCTGTCCATACAGGCATTTTTAATCTTTTGGATTCTACTCACATCAGAAACTACAATGCCACTATAAATAAAAAGGTTTTCCAACAGCTTCACTTAGTACACCACCCAAATTAGTGATCTCATTTCTTGGATCAGCACATGAAACGTTAAAATCCCACATAGCCAAAAGCAGTGCTACATGAACACTAACTCTCTGGAACAAGATAATATCATTTTGAAATATCAAAATGTTCTTCTTTCCAATGCAAGCGTGAAGGCAATGAAACATTGGTACTTTTTGAAGTTTCCAAAAATGTATGGTTGACTAGTGCTCAAGTATCATGATCAGAAGAGGTTTATATCAGGAAGAAAATCCAGAAAAGCAGTTTAACAGATTTATATATAGTCAGTTTTAATAAAAGAAATAGACAATATTCTCCCCCTAGATCTATATACAGTTAAGTGCTGGCCAGTAAAGTTACCTTGACATTTGAAACTTTCTAAACACATCCTAAAAGTTGTTTGAAATAACTTCTGTTTTACAGTCACATAGTAGGTATTACTACAGTTATGTTGATAGAGGCCTGATCTGGTTTGGTGTGATCAAAAATTCCCAAAACACTCCAGTAGCATTCAGCACAGTCATTGCCAATTTTACCCAGTGACATGGCCAAAAAGAACAGCAGTAAGAAGATAATGTAACATCTAACAGTCTCATTCTACAGTAAACCACCTAAGCCAAGAAGTATGTCAAGAGGGTTAAAAATGCACAAATACAAGAAATACAGCATAAATCAGGAGTCTTCTCACCAGGTAAGCATTGAGAAAAAGAATACACCTTTCATTTTTTCCACTTTCTTTCCCAGTCACAAAGATGGTTTTCTTTCACACTGCATCACAGCATTTGCAGCATAGGTAGACAGCTAGTTTCTGAGTCTACACAGAACTAGGAAATCTTTCCTGAAGGTCAAAATTTTTTTGTGAACCTTTAACCCTGGAACATAAGATAGCCCTAAAATGGAAAATTTGTACAGCTAGCACAATCCCTTTTTGTCAGTGAAAGCTGTTTGTATACATGTGCCCAGCAGACGAAAGATAGCTTTGTAAGCAATATGCTTTTACAGCTTAGAGACTTTGTAGAAGAAGCAATACCACTTCTTTATCCTGTTTTAAGATGTTTCAGTAAGCTTTCCACTGAAATAATACACCAAAAAGACTACTGAGGGACAGAGATTGTGATGCTACTCCAGCATCTCCCAACACTGTGTCCCAAGTGGCACACAAATCTGTGCCGCTTCTTGGTCAAGACATTACCCATTTCTCATTCTCAAAACAAAATAAAACAAAAAAATAAAGATCTTACTCACAGGTAACGCTGGCTCTGGTTCTACTTGCTGCAGTTTGCGTTTAACACCTGTCTGAGGTGGTGGAGGTGGCATAACAGATTCATCCAGGTTGGTTCTGCTGCCTTCCATCATCGATTCTTGCAAACGACTTGGTTCTTCCAGAATAGGTTCATCTGCATCCCACAACAAGCCCAGTTTTAGACATTTTGGTACATTACTAAGTTTTTATTTGCTGTTAAATTAGAATTAAGCATATCCTGCATAACTTCTGCTGCAAGTTCAACAGAATCATTACAGATACACATGCAATACCTATTTAATTGGTACAGATGTGCATACAACCCAATTCAATATCCATTTAATCCACTAGTTCAAACTGAATCTTTTAAGTCTCTTCTAGGAAAAAGTGCTTTATTAGGTCACAGACTGTGTATCAAGCTAAACAACCATTGCAAATCTCTGACTCATTCAATATCTTTGGTGATCAGGAAAAGTCTAGAAAGGTTCTTCTTTCCCTCTACTCTGCCCTATTAAGACCACACCTGGAATACTGTCTCCAGTTTTGGGCTCCCCAATTCAGGAGAGACAGGGATCTGCTAGAGAGTCCAGAGGAAGGCCACAAGGAGAACTAGGGGACTTGAGCATCTCCCCTACACAGATATACTGAGAAACCTATTTTAGTTTTGATTATTTAGTCAGGAGAGTAGACTGAGAGATCTCATCAATGTGTACAAATAACTGAGAGGTGGGTGTCAAGTAGATGGGGCCAGTCTCTTTTTGGGGATCTGCAGCAGTAAGACAAAGTGCAATAGCCACAATCTGGAACATAAACTTCTTTACAGTGAGGGTGACAGAGCATGGGAACAGGCTGCCCAGGGAAGTTGTGGAGTCTCCTTCTTTGGAGACTTTCAAAACCTGCCTGGATTCATTCCTGTGTGAACAACCCTAGGGGATCCTGCCTTGGCAGAAGGTTGGATTTTATCTCTGGACGTCCATTCCAATCTCTAAGTTTCTATGAATCTGTGACCTAATATAATGCACAAACAAAAGAGAAAAATAAGCTCCAAGGAAAATGAGAGCATCTTTAACAAGATACATACCAATGACATCTCTCTGCTGCTGTTGTTGTTGCTGCTCCTCTCTGGGAACCTCTGGGTTTTCAAAGTCTTTAAGAAACTCATCAAGGTTGTCAGCTTCTCCACCTTTCCTTCTCTTTCTTAGGTCTTCTGGTACCAAGGGTGTAAGACAACGTGTGAAGAGCTACAGAGGAAAGGTTAATTATTCACTATTGTAGTTTCCAGTATCCTTCATTTCATATCAAGTAATTATGGGCCACCCTTTCCCATTTTGAAGCTTCTGACCAACAGCAGTATTTTTTTTTAATGTAACTGATAAATATTTTAGGCATTGGTGTTATTTCAGCTGTTTTAATGACAATTTTTCTTTAAATCAATTAATAATTCTATATTATTATTTAAATGCTGATGCTTATATACAAGCTGAATATAGCCTACTTAGAAATGCACTTGTACAACAGTATTACCTTCAGTAGCCTGTTGTTCCACAAAGGCTGTGCAGGCAGAGAGAAAAGCTTTTCAACTCCACCTGTTTCTTTCCACATCATCAGCTTCTTAGTAGGAGGTGCCAAGTCCAAAGTAGTAACAATATCAGAGTAGTCACTTAATTGGGCTCGAATAGTCTTGCTGTCCAGTTCTTTCACACTGTCCACAATCAGCTTTCTCTTCCTCTTTGCTTTGGTCTCCTTGACTGTTGAGATTTTTATCAAATCATGAAGGTTAGCTCAAACAGATAACCTCACTGTAGAAGAACCTTGCATGTGTTGGAGGTCTTATTGTCTACGTGTAAAAGTGCTTGAAGAATCTAAGGCAATGCTAGTTTTGGAAGAAGGAACTAAAAGCTTTGAGCACTACAAAAGGTCAAACACTGTGAATACTGTGTTTGTACATAACCTATAAATTCTTCTTCATAGTTCTACCTAAGCTTCAACGTCCTCTGTTGTACATGCCTCCCTCCCTCATGGCTTGCTTGTCAGGCTGGCATTTTTCAGGAGTGTTTCAGATGTAAGGTCCCTCTGACCAAACAGTGAAAATACCACAGCAAGTTTTCCCCTGTAAACCCTGCTGAGCTTTGGACGTGTTAATGTGGGTATCTTACCTGTAACTGTCAACCTGCTCTAAAATCACTTTACAGCAAACTGCTTACAGCCTGGCCCTCTGCAGCAGACCCTGAAGCTCTGGCGAATACTCTCTGCTGGTCCCACATGATCAGTTGCAGGACATCTGTTGCTAGCTTGCCACCAGAGGGCAGCGCTAACTGCTTGGTCAGCTAAAAAGCCTTAAGTCAGGGCCTGGAGTTCACTCCGAAGACGCAGTTTTCACATTTAAATTTATTTTTTTAATAAAGCAGGGCTGTGTTTATGGTGACCCAAACACAGTAACAGTTCAAATAAGAAAGCATGTTGCATTAAAAACAAGTAATTTCACTATTTACTGGAACTCCAGAGATGAATGTCCTGAATTCAGCAATCCATTAAAATGATGAATCACTCCTGGCCATCACACAGTGTATCAAGAACTATGCTGCACTACAGATACCGTATTAGATTTAAAGACATAATGAGTTCTATTCCAAATCAGTATAATTTAACTACCATGCATATCAAAACCTGCAGTATCATGCTGCTATATATACAGAATGCAAAAGCTACAAGCTTTTATCCTACAAGATCACTGTAAGCTACCTGCCAGGAAAGTACTAGAAGGCTACCATTAGAATAAAAGGAATTAATCACCTGATCCCTGGTTTCCTACTCTTCCAAGTAGAGTAAGCAGTAGTGCTAGACATTCATTTCCATTCCACTGAAATAAGGTGGTCTCTCACGACCCAAGTAAAGGTCTTGTAGTGACAGGATGAGGGGTAATGGGTTTAAACTGGCAGAAAGGAGATTTAAATGGGATGTTAGGAGGAAGTTCTTTACAGTGAAGGTGGTGAGACACAGATTGCCCAGGGAGGTTATGGCTGCTCCCTGCCTGGAGGTGTTCAAGGTCAGGTTGGATGAGGCCTCGAGCGACCTGTTCTAGTGGGAGGTGTCCCTGCCTATGGCAGGGGGTTGAAACTAGATGATCTTTGAGGTCCCTTCCAACCTAAACCATTCTATGATAAGTAAAATATTCCCAAAGAGTTTACTCACCAGTTATGTCAATTGGCTCTAGAGCAAAAGCTTCCTCTTCATTGGGAACAAGTGTTGTCTGATCAGTCATAGTTGGTAATGGTTCAACTGGATCTACTGAGTCGGGACTGTCCGGTCCGCCCACTGCCAAGGAGAACAAGTATCTTGCACTACATCAAAACATTAAACAAGCTTCCCCATACCTCAGAGTGGTTTACTACATTCCATACTTTTCAGCTGAATATGCTTTGAAAGAAGTAGAATCCAAATTAAAGTAGTTGAAAACAATTCTAGATCTGGCCTCAGATCTTAACTCACTTGATACATTATCATCATCATCCATATCATCGTGGGGAGGTTGCTCTGGCATTGTCACTCCACTTTCTGAGAGTGCAGGAGGGTCATCAAAGATACCACCGTCATTATTGCTGAGAAGTTTGTCATCTGAAACAGTCATACAAATGAATCCATTATGAATCCATGAATTCATGAAACGAGTACAGATGAACTTATCTGTACTACTTTCCAAATTTATGACAACAAAGATAGTGTAAAGATGACAGAAACCAATACTTTGTTTGCTGACACAGAAGCAATTACAAGTGTTTTTTCAAGGTGCAATTCAGCTCAAATTTTGAGATAACCACTACCACACTCCACTAGGTTTCTTAGTACTTCAGAGAAGCACTCAATACAATTCTCAATGTAATTAAACAAATCCCTGGAAGGAGTCAAAGAAGAGATGCATATTGATTTTTCTCTACAGAAAGTTATGTACAGAATGGAACAACTCTGGGTGACTTAATTTTGCTTCATTTGAAATATACCAGCACTTAACATATCACATGTCCTTCTTTAGCACTTGCAAAGCAGAATCCCAATACTGAAGGCATAAGAGAGTCACCTTGGCAAAGTAAAGATTTCTCTGTCCCCTCAGGAACTAATTATTGAGGCATAAAGTAGGACAGAAGAAAAATAAATTCATCAAACATACCCAATATTCCACCATCATTTCCTTCTCCAAAATTATCATCCTTGTATTGGTCTTCATACTCCAGGTGATTAGATTTCTCATTGAGGTGACTGGTGCTCTGTTCAGGTTCCAGTAAGAGATTGGAAGCACTGCTGCTCACTAGCATGTCATCCTCAAATGCACTACCTTCTCTCATCATCTCACGATCATCCATCCCAAAGTCACCTGCAAGAACACGATTTCACTGCTTTAAATGCTGAAGAACCAGGATAAAAACTTATCAATCAGCTACATAGCTAATCATCAGCTAAGGCCTAAATATAAGACCAAACCAAATTTGAACTTAACTGCGGAGTTAATGACAATACATAAGGAATGTCATTATGCCCAGCAATATCATAGCAAGAACACTGTTCAAGAAATTGTATTTTAAAAAAATCCATCTCCTCTTCCTCTTTTATTATACTTATTTGAATTTATTTTAGCAAGATTCTACTAAATTTTAGCTGCACTGGAACTAAAAAGAGGAAGCCAGTATCAAACCAACACCATCAATATCTAGATTACACTGTCAAAAAACATATTATGGATGACATTACTGTTCTGTGGAGACTACATATTTGACTGCAACTGTTTTCAGGTTTTGATTCATATCTTGGAACACTGTCCTTGAAATGATACTGACCACTGACTTCTTCAGCTTTAGAAAACTCAGAAGAGTTTCTGACTGAAAGTATGTCTACAATAAAAGCAACAGCTCATCTCATATTTGTAGCATGCTTTGAAAATGGAGATTGACAGATTACTTCACTAATTAACCAACTAAATATTCCTTAGCTTTATGCAGGCAGTTAGAAGCTTGATGGATGTTAGAAGACAGGCCTTTGGGGAAAGATTACATGTACAAAATAAAAATTAAATACATGGAAACACAACCTTTTGTATCTAGTTTGTTTTGTACTCAGTGGGAACTCTATAGTACTTTCAAAATCATAACTTTACCAAAGGAACCAAAGCTAGTTTATTAACACATAATAATGCACAAGATTTTTACCAAAGTCATTATCCTGGAGGATACTGATGTTGCCTACTTCTTCTCTCATTGTGATTTCTTCCACTCTACTCTGGTTCAAGCTGAACTGCTGGGCCACATCAATATCACTTAAACAAACAGAAGGCAATTATTAAAAACGAACAAACAAAACACAACTCCACTAAAAGGTATAATTAGCAACTGATAAAAACAACTTAGAGAAACTTGAAATTAGTTCCTTAAATTAACACCATACACTTAATTAATGAAACAGCTGATAGTGTGTACATAATACAAAATGCTACATAAAATGATGGTTTAAACCAAAATTGCATTATTTTCTGGGAAACATGTATCAGTAACCTTTTATTCCTTGCTATGCTGGAGTCAACAGTTCTAAAGGCCAAATTAATAAGCAAAACATTTCCCTCTCTCCAACTTTGAAAGCTCTTAGTGCAATTTACCGTAAGTTAATAATCTGTCACGTATTAAGTTTCCTAGATGTAATTTAAGATTACCATATATACTTAATTTCAATACAAACCCAAGCAAAGCAACTTGTATCGCAGAAACTCCATTATAACTAATCCAAAGGGGTAATATAAATTTTGTAAAGATCAAGAACTATTCAAGCTGTATACCTGTTGTTATATTTGCAAATGACACATTATCATTAAAAGGTTTTAAGAACTGCAAGTGCCAATACAAAAGGTCAAGAAAGACATTCCCTTAAAACTATTCTCATCTGATCTGAGAACATATGTGATGCAGAATGCCTGGCACAGAAGAAAAAAGAAAATGCATAACTGAGTTTTTCAAAAGCTTCTGTAAAGACAGCTTTAACTTCAGTTAAAATTACCTCCTACTATGAACTTAAAAATCGATACCATGATGACTGCATATTTGCTTGCCATATTAAAAGACTTAAGAATAAGTTACCTGCAGACTATAATTTGGCAATGAGTTTGCTGTTTAAAAATCAAAGTTCTCCCCAACTGAAATCAAACATTATTTGCATGGTAATGAAAAACAAACAAACCAAGCTTACTCTAGATCAGGAAGTGGCTGGTCAAAATCATGGAACTCCTCAGGTAATGTAATAGCATTGTAAGCAGCCTCTCTGTTTTCCTCAGGCAAATCGACAACCCCTGCAGAGAAGAACACTCAGATTTGAATTCCCATTCCTTACAAGGACAGTGTTTTACCCTGTTCCATAAGCACTGTTCTCTCTGCAATTTCTTGTGTTTAAATTGTCAAACTGAACCAATGCTAGGCACCTACAAAAAAAAATTAGATGTTAGTATTGAGATTCAGTCTAAATCCAAAATTACACTCTTAAGCCCTTGTACTGTTCTGTACAACCCTGAAAGCCTCAAATCACTCCATGTTTATGCAGTACAGTGCAGTGCTGTGCAGCTAACACAGGTGCTGTATGTCATCACAATTATGCAGCTATCTGCTATGAAATCAATTTACCACGATGCTCCAGGTGAGCTAGTTCATCCTGTGTTATGGTTTGTGTAAAGCAGCAGCAACACAATATGACCACTTTGCTACTGGTCATTTAGTCAGTTCAATTAGCTCTGAAAGTCCTAACACAGTACTGACAGTACTTGGGCCACATAAACTCCTAGGCTTCCACCTTTAAAAGATCTGGATTACCTAAACCATACACATACACATTTTCTTCTCCCCTTGAGATGCTTAATCTGTTATTCTGTGGGCATTCTCACAGAGCATGGCTATCAGGTTAGGCATCACAGAAAGAGTGCCAGTACTTGGTGCCTGTTCTTTTATTCAAAGGCTTAGAGGTTAGGGCACTTCAAAGTGAATGGGAAAGGCAAGTTCAACTCCTGTAACTTGCAGAAAAGAAGAGCTTTATATTTTGCCTTCTGACCCACACAACTCAGGCAATTCTGAGAAACACTCTGCCCACATGTTCTCTCCTGCAATAAATAATCAAAGACCCACTGTCCAGAGAGACCAGGAATAAGCAGGAGTCTATACTTCATGTGTCTTTGTACTTGACTAAGAATGAAGAAACCTAGGCTGTTCTTTCAAGATCATCCAACAATTTTACCTGACAGCTGCTTAAAGTAAAACATGTAAATGATTATCAGAGCAGACAGCATAAATACAATGCACGAGCCAGAGAGTTGATAAATGGAGAAAAAAGACAAGTCCTTCAACTTGTTTCAGGTCAGCATATCACTTTTATTTTAAGGTACTTCACCTTCTACACCCACTCTGTTGAGAGTGGGAAAACTGGGAAAACAGACTGCCTTATGAAATTACACCAATTTATGTGTTCTCATCATCCAAGGTATTTAAACACAATAGGAAACAAAAAACTGGCAACAGCCAACTAATTGCCACTGAAAGCTACATAAAGTTCAATGTTCAAATCACACTGTGAAGATCAGGAAATGAAAATAAAGGCATTATACACCTTAGCTATTCTTAAATTTACTGCTGCAGTGAGTTTCAGAAGTTTTAAAAAGTCTTTCTTAAGTTCAGGTTTTTAACCTTTTGCACTTTTATACTTAAAAATGAGTCAGCAGCAGTAAGTATCCAGAAGCATCACTCCAGCTGGAGAAAAAGTTTTGCAGTCCAGAACTGAAGAAAACTATCAAGCATAATCAAAGTAATTCACCGTTGGATGGGAAGCCATTTCAGGTATTACTATGGCTTCTCATCTTCACAGGAAATCTTAAGAGTAAACAACAACAGAGGAGGAAGTTATACATCTCAATACAAAATGGAATACCTCTTTAACGAGCATTATGGTCACATTATTTCCAGATACTAAAGTAAGAAAGTGCTAATAAAACAGTTCGCTTTTGTAACTCATGGCAAGGCAATCTTTATCCCTGATGGAAAAAAAAAGCTTCCTTCTGTACTTCTACTCAAAACATGATCATTTTCCCATTTGTGACAGAAAGTAAAATCCACGGCATGTATCCACCTAACATTATACACCAACAGTCAGAATCATACTTGAGATTTTACTGAATCAGTACTAACAGGGAAAATTTTCATTATGAATAAAATTAAGAGATGTTTTTTCAGCATACAGCTCAGCCACACAGCCAGCATGAAGCTGCAGAATAAAAAATAGCTTCTGTAATACACCACTAATTTATCCAATTGTCCCACAGATAGGAAGGCAGAATCATATACCTTAATAAATATCATTATATAACAATGCAACTTTTCACAGTGCTTAGATAAAGATAAGATACCTGGACGAAAAGCCATCTTAATCTTAATGAAAGCCTCATTACAGTCTGCAAGAAGATATTTTGCTTTCCTGTGGTAGATTCTAACAACGCCTAGCAAGAGATGTCCTGAGGTTCGAAGTGCCATCTTCACCTAAAAACATATTGCACAATCACCCAATTAGATGTAGCCTTACTTTTTCTTCCTTTAAAGAAATTTCAGCCAGCTTTCACTGAGTTTCAGTAACATCAGATATCCAACACAACTATAAAAATCACGAGAAAAGTGATGAATGAAACATCTACAGTTCAAGATGATTCTCTACATATTATTAACAGATGACATGGCAAATATCACTAAGTAGCAGTCCACTCCAGGAATTTCCAAACACTGCTGTCCATAAAAAAACAACAAACCAAAATGAGAAGACAAAATGTATTTTACTACATTGCACTGCTGTAAATCACGATTTGGTTAAGTGAAATTTGGTTAAATGCTGTTACTTGTTATCTCTCCATTTCCTGTCCTGCAGCTAGAGAGAGAAAAAAAAAATCAGACAAATACTGGAAGGCCTGAGGTGTTCATAAAAAAGCACTGCCATATCAATGCAAGCTTAGGTCCCTTTCCTCTGTAACCTCACTACTTTATTATGCAATCAAGTATCTGCTGTGGGAAGAGAAAAACTATTAAAATAAACTTCCACAGAAGGACTCTTCTTGAGTTCTTTGGTCTAAAAGAGCAGGAGACATGTCTCTAAGGGTACATGGAATAAATTGTCTGCCAGAAAGATCAAGCCATACAAGGTTTAGCCTTAACCTGTAAGCATTCAAAGTTTTTATAGCATATGATGTCTCTCCCTTACTCCAGCTGGTCAAAGTGTTACACAGAGTTAAATACACAATATGTACTTTGTATCAATTTCTCCTTTTCCTAAAAGAATGCTTACTAGTGAGTCCATAAGCATTATCATGTTTCAAAAACCTTTCAGACCTGACACTGAAGCAAATCACTGTCCTGGAATAATAGTTATATGTGATTGTTGCACTACACATTTGTTTCTTAGCATTTCTTCCAAAATCCAGAGTAGCTTTATAAAAATACTGTTATATTTGCATCCACCAAAATAAAAAATATTTTTTCTTCTCAAAGAGTCTTAATGTCTTGTAAGAAAATCAACAACTCCTAAGTGATAAAAAATCAGTCATATCAGTTCACTAGTTCTTAAATGGCAAATTTCTTTTTCCTAAGTAATAGAGGAGAGGAAATAATTAAAAAATTCAAGTTTCTCAAAACTTCCTCTGGTTTCACAACAGCCATCCACAAGTGTTATGTTCTTTCATTTTTATCGCTACCAATTCACTTCCCAGAAAACCAGAAACTAAAAATGTCAAAAGCCAGGCTTTTACACTAGTGTATTATTTATATGGGAAATTATCCTCACAAAACCAATAACAGTACAAGTTTCCATGATACTTCAGAACTTTTTGGTGTAACTCATCAGAAACAGGCTCTGAACTTAGGTCACAAGCATTAACAAGAAAATCTGTGTACCATTTCTACAGGTCATAGTAACAATAACACTCTAAGTGTCATCATAAGGCTTTCAAAAGTTACTTCTCAAAATGCTTGGGATTAGGCAATCAAACATTAGCCTCTAACCCATGCATGATACATCAAGATACAAATCTCCCACTCATACAAAGTAAAACGATTTGTAACTAACTGTATTGCACCACACTTCAGCACTAGAGTAACTGATAATAATATACTCTTGGGAATCAGTCAGCAGACTATTTCACATCTGAAGAGACCTTCCCATTCATTGAAACAGCAACATTTAAAAATTTATTTGTTCCAGTGACCCAAACAGCAACAACCACCTCTACATACAAATTCTTTTCACTACAAGACAACATTTATTTCAGTGTAAAATAAATACCTTTGGTGAAATGATACTCTCCACGCTGCTCTCCAGATTACATTCAAAAACATGGGCTTTGGTTAGCTTCTTATCCCAGTGGGCCGCCAGCCAGATTTTGGCCAGCGGCCCACGTTTGCTCAGAACAAAGTGGGCATAGAACATGGTTCCAAATGTCTAAAACAAAGTGCAAACCTGTAAAGAGAAAGGCAAAAAAAAAATGTTTGTAGAATTTTTTTGAATGAGGAACATCCTTTATGAGGAACACACCCCTTATCCACAGCAAAGCACATGTTTACTCTTCAAACATTAAGGTCAGACTATTTGTATAAAATATTATGTGGTGGCCTTGTAAAAGCATATATATTTATTGCAGAGGAAATATAAAGCAGGAAAAACATCAACCAACAACCATTTATGTAATGTAAGAATGTTAACCATCCCACAATTTGCTTTAATAAATGGGATTTGAAGGAATACAGAGGATGGGAAAAATTATCTTTGTAGTGGTATCTTTCTCCATACTTGTACTCATTTATAAGTATCATTCAATGAGCAAGCTAATGAAAGCTTTGAATTTCATCTGCATTAAACAGGACAGAGTTGTCTGGACAACAGAAGAGATTAAGAAGCTTATTTGTCTTAATGACAGACTGGCCACTGATTCTGTTCAAAACCAAGAATGACAGTGTAGAGGATTTAAAGGAAATTACGGCTATGTTCAACTTCAGCTCAAGTTAACAGAGTAGATAGAATTAAGACTACTCTTGGGAGTGAAGTTGATAGCTTTGAGTCATAACAAAGCTGCAGATGAACAAAAAGTTCAAATACCATTTTTATTTATTGAGATTGTGGAGGGCCTAAGGGCAGCACTGTGCAAAGATAGACACGACCACACTTTTCAAGGAACCACAATGAAACAAATTCGGAAGTCTCTTTGATGAACAGAAGTTATCTAAATGAAGGTACTTCCCACGGACCTGACTCAAAAGGCCAGCAAACAATTCAATCCCTTGTGTGTTCTAAAAGGCCTCACAATATTTTTGTATACGCAAAGCTGTTAACTTTGCAGCACAGCACTTTGACATCTAGAATTGCTATCATGACCACACACTGCTCTGCTAACAGTAGGCCTATGCATAAATACGAACAGGAAAAAATACAAATAACACCATTAACAAAACCACACTAGTATTACTCCACTAAAACCTCTTCACAAAAGTTGCAAAAAAAAAAAAAAAAAGTACTTTTACACACAGACTTCGTAAAACATTGGTGAATGATGTGCAAATCATGACAATATATAGCATGGCCTTCAGAAAACTTAAAACATGCAGTTAACTGTAACCCTGAAAACATACTGAAGATTTCCTGTTAAATGTGAAACATACTATTTGGAAAACTCAGGTACAACTTACCACTTTAATCCCAAACAGAAAGGATAATATGAACATAAGACAAAGAACTACAAGATATCAAAGAGAAAAAGAAAAGGTTCCCCAAACACACGAGGTGTTTGGATCACATCAAGGCCAACAATTTCCCAGCTTTTTTTTTCTTTTATTAAACAGACATGTGGTTAACTTTTTTCTTGTCTTCTAAAGAACTGTTAATCCAATTCAAAGTGCTTCCCATAAGGAGGCTTAACATACATGGATAGGTTTCACAATATATCCTTCTTTATCAAAAAAATCAAAGATGAAAGTCATTGCACCAAGGGATGGCACAGGAACGCTTCTGAGGTGTTTCCTAGATTTGACTCAGTACTGGAGTTATGTATCAAACCTTAAACTTGCTTGTAAGGCTAATAAGGAGACTATACTACATATGTAAGGGTATTTGAACTTGTGGAGTGAATAACAATCAACAACTAACTAACTTCTACCTAACAACAACCTGAAGGGAGGCTGTAGCCAGGTGGGTGTTTGTCTCTTCTCCCAGGCAACCAGCAACAGAACAAGGGGACACAGTCTCAAGTTGTGCCAGTGGAGGTACAGGCTGGATATTAGGAGGAAGTTCTTGACAGAGAGAGTGATTTGCATTGGAATGGGCTGCCCAGGGAGGTAGTGGAGCAGCTGTCCCTGGAGGTGTTCAAGAAATGACTGGAGGGAGCACTTACTGCCATTGGATCGGGATGGGTGATAGGTTGGACTGGATGATCTTGGGAGGTCTCTTCCAACCTGGCCTATTCTATTCTATCAGTTGTCACTTGTTTCTCTTCATCCATTGATAAAGCCACAGAGAAACAGATCAGAGAAATTTAAAGTGTGTTAATCTGCACTGTTAAGAACATTTTCCACTTCCAAATTCCAGCATATCCTATGCCCTGCTCTTTATTGTAATACCTGGGTTACAGCAACTGTACAAACCCTAGCTTTACAGTTCTGAGCTGCAGCAGTTCAGATACTGTTGTTTAATACACCAACACAACTCTTAGAGCAGGTCCCAATGGTTGCTCTCACTTTTTCTTCTTTTTTTTTTTCCTTTTTTATTTCATACAATTTGTCTGATCTTTAATCCATAAAGCAGATGAAGTTGGTAAACAGAGAAGAACTAGATTTTTTGGCATAACTTCAGACTGAGATGAATTTTAAAAGAACTGTGATTTTCTTGGAATGGCAAAGTGCTCATACAGACATGTAGAACAGATGTCACTGGCTGCCAAAGAAGGGTAGCTGATGGCTCTTTAAAGCTTAAGCTAAGTTTTTTTTTAAAACTGACTGGAAATGAATGAGGACCTTAAAACTTTTTCTAAGAACTTTGGGTTTTTTTCTGTCTTGCCTGCACTGCTCTGAGGCAAAAATAGTAGGTGAGACCAAATCCTGCCAGTGTGCTTCTAAAAAAACTTTACACTTGATTTTAATTAACTTTGAACTTGCTTCAGTGTGTCATACTTGTCCTTAGGCTCCTCCACCTAAATCTGTCCTTAACAATTGCATAATTTAAAAATATTTTTATTAAAATAAAAAAGGAAATTGATCCTCAAGATGCAACAAGAAACTTCACCGTAACTATCAATTCACAAATACTGTTTTTAAATCCTTCTGCACATTGGAATGGCTACCTAAATTCTGAAACGCACTCTTGTGCAGCTTCAGTCACATCTTTCAAGACACTCAGATGACAATACTGCAAATACACAACATTCACCATATTTTAACTTGACTGTGGTTCACTCTAGCTCAGTACGTCCACTTGCCTGTCACTCTACTAGGTCAGTTTATGTATACACTCACCAGTTCACAAGTTAAGTTCAGCTTTCCATTTCTTTTTTTGTCACCTACACTTGTTCCTGTTCTAAGGCTACTCCAGAACCACATCCATCCACTGATCTGCAGAAAAATTTCATGCTACAGTTTAAAAATAAGCCAGTCATTTGAATGTCATTGTTCTCACACTATCTCTCAAACTCTCTTCTCTGATGGTTCCCCTCTACACACACAGTTCTTCTCCCAAGTTCATTTTCTTATCTAAACCTGAACAAACAGCCTGCCCTTGCCCTTAGATTCAGTATGTCCACTCATCCCATGGAAAATAATATTTTAGATCCTATCTCGATTATTTCAAACTCTTTTGCACAATTCCAGTTCCATATTTGCAGAAACCACCCCTTAAATGTATGCAAGTTAAACAAGGGGAAAGAACTCCTTGTATTATTCCATCTTTTGCAGCAGTTATTCCTCTGTGCTGTTCACCCAAAATCACACGTGTAGAAAAAAACAACACTTTGCCTTAAAGAAGTTAAACTTGTGTATTAACTGAGGCAACGAATATAATTTCTGTGGGAAATCCCATGATATCAGCACTCTAATGGCAAGACAGGACTAATTTAATTATGCGGTAGTTTAAGTTTATTGCAGGTCTTGCTCACTTTTTGCTCCTCCTTTTATTCCCCCCAGCACACTTATTTCCTCTCTCGTTAAAGCTTTAGGTCAGTGGGCTCCGCTTCCAATTTTCACATCATGCAAAATACTTACAAATGGATCTTCCCAAAATAAAGTGCAAGACTGGCCCTCCTAATGTTTTTATGTCTCCTCACTTTTTATATAATGGGTTTTACCGAGGAATAAATTGATTAAAGCATATGCTTATTGCACACATTCACACAATGTGGGCCCAAATGAAAAGGTCTCCACATTTACTGTATTTTTTTTTCCATGTGTAAAAAGCCATTTTCACTGAGAGAACAGAATGCCAGTAAGTCAGTGACCCCAAACTTTCTCATTGACGAAAAAGCATATCTTGTTTTATACTTAACAAAAGCCTTTTATTTAGAGAAAACTTAAAATCTGTAACAAGATTTAGATGACAATAAGAAACCAATTCTTCAGGAGGCAGACATTTTTAGAAAAAAAACCTTTTATTTGCAGATCAACAGTCAGTTATCTTAGAAGTCAACTCTTGTGCTACTAGCGAGCATGACGAGAACATTCAAAAGCCTGCTTTATCCAAGCGAGATGTTAACCTACATTAGAAAATAAGAACCAAGCAGACGAACTTTGCTCCTCTCCCAGTCCCCACCGCAGCAGCCCAGCAGCTCTGCCGACCCTTCGCCAACCCACACTTAGGGGCCTGTTACGTTATTCCGGCCACGAGACCCCACGTTGCTCCCTCAGCTTCCCCGTGAACTGGCTCTCCGGTGGAAGCGGAGAGGTCACTGGGCTCCCCGCGTGTGACCGCTACCGGTTTAGAGGCCGCCTGTAGCACGGATCACGCTTCCCCACCCCTTGTCTCCTCCCCAGCAAGACGCTGCGCTCCCCTGCGGGGTAGCGTCCGTGTCGCCGCCAGGCCGCAGACCGGGCCCTACTGCGCCCGACCTCGTCGCAGGTCACCCCAACCACTCGGCCCCGAGCCACGGGACCCCGGCCCAGGTCTCGCCGCCCACGGGTCTAACGAGCCCTCACCTCCCGTTCTCCCCTCACCCGCCCGCACCAAGAGGGCTCGACCGAAGAGGCGGTGCCACTGCACCCAGCCTCAGAGGCCCGCCAGTCGAGCCCGAGTAGGCCGGCAGCGCCCCGAGAACCAGGCTGCGGCTGGCTCCCGCCACGCCTCTTCGGACAGCAACAGCGAACCGGGGCGTCCGGCGGCGGCGGCTCGCGTCGCTCGCTTACCCTGGTCCGGTGCAGGAGGTGACTGGTGCGGCGGCGGGCGAGGCCGGACTCGGTAAGCGCTCCGCTCCTCCTCCCAGAGCCGCTCACTCAAACAAACAAGATGGCGGCCGCAGCCCTTCCTGCCGCCCAAACCAGCCGTTCAAATCGGCAGGATGTTTACTGTTAAAACGCCCCCTCCTCCCCCCGGCCAGCCACGCCGCCGCCCAAGGCGCCTGCGCGCCAGCCCGCAGCACGGGCCAACAGAAGGCGGGCACCCCGCGGGACCCGGCCAGCTGCGCATGCGCCTGGCCCCACCAGAGGGAAGGGGCGGGACGGTGCTGTCGGGTGAGTGACAGCGGCACTCAGGCTCCGTCAGGCTGGGGGCTGTGAATGGATTGGCTGCGGCTGAGCCGCTCCTGTGGTACGGTGCCGCTGCCCCAAGGAGCGGGTGAGGTGCTGGTGTACTGGGCTGAGGAACCCAGCAAAAGTCTGGAGCACTAAAGGTGCATTGCTTTGCTGCTGTGGGGAAGCTACTACAGGAGTGAACAAAAGCCAGACGCGCAAAGGAATAGCGCAACTATGTAGGCCTCCCCCTCTGGAAGGTTCTTCTCTACTCCACCCTGGTGAGACCCCACCTGGAGTACTGTGCCCAGTTCTACAGCCCCTATTAAAAGAGGGATGTGGACATGCTGCAGTGTGTCCAGAGAAGGGCCACGAGGATGAGCAGAGGGCTGCAGCACCTCTGCTATGAGGACAGACTGAAAGAGTTGGGGCTGTTCAGTCTGGAGAAGAGGAGGCTCCCAGGTGACCTTATAGTAGCCTTCGAGTATCTGAAGAAGACCTACTAAAAAGCTGGGGAGGGACTTTTTAGGCTCTCAGGTAGTGACAAGACTAGGGGGAATGGAGCAAAGCTGGAGGTGGGGAGATTCAGATTGGATGTGAGGAGGAAGTTCTTGAGCATGAGAGTGGTGAGAGCCTGGAATGGGTTGCCCAGGCAGGTGGTTTGGGCCAGTTCCCTGGATATGTTTGCAGCCAGGCTGGCTGAGGCTCTGGGCAGCCTAATCTAGGGTAGGGTGTCCCTGGGCATGGCAGGGGGGTTGGAACCAAATGATCCTTGTGGTCCCTTCCCACCCTGACTGATTCTATTCTATGGTTCTATGAATTAGAAATCTGAACTCTTCATACCCCAACCCCTTCTATTACTGAAAAGTCTATAGAAAACAATGTGGAGGACTTAAACTTCAGTTGCATGCATTTTTAAAAGGAATCCTTCTCTGTCTTGCCAGACACTTGAGTATTTAGTAGCTTTTGGCAAGAAATGCTTTTCTAGCCAGCATCGGCCAGTGTGTGCTTGTTGCCTTGCTAGAAGCTCTGCATCAGATTGCCTTTGACTGATAGCAGAAATTAATGATGGGAGAGAATTAACAGTAATTGCCAGTAGAATTTTCCCTAATCATTGTCCATTTTTAAAATAAAGAGTGGGTTTCAGATATTTTTATCTCATGCCCTATGCAATTTCAGGAAAAGATTATTTAAAGTAAACAAAACCAGGATGCTTCTAGTGAAGGGGTTTTAATACTTACCATCTAATTAAAACATCAAGTTAGTAAAAAGATTCCTTCATTCCCAGATGATTCTTTGCAGTCATTTTTTGTAGTTCTTCTGATGTTTAGCTTCCAGTCTTTGCATACTTAGTTATTATTGGACTTTAAAAATACCTACTTCAAAGAAACAAGTATATGCAAATCCCAGAGAGCTTATAGTTGATGAATTTGGCTGAATTTATATCTAAAGGATTTTAATTGTTATCACATTTGTTTCTTAAAGCAGTATGTGACTACTGTGGAGATCAGTCTGTAATCTCCTCCTCTAGTTTATTCTTGAATTTAAAATGATGCCAGTCTAATTTAATATGGTTTCTTTTTTTCCAGGGTCTTTTAGTTTGATACTTTTCTGCTTCATCCAACAAGAATGCTTCCTTCTGTCAAAATTCAAATCAAGACAGTTCATTTGCACATCCCAAAAGAGGTTAGCTGCCTGATTAAGAATGTTTCATTTCCACTGCACTTCATGAGAAAGTTGATATTTAAACTTCAGCGTAAATACACAGGTAATCTGGTAAAAATTAAAACAATTATAGTACAGTGAATAAGGAAGAACAAAAATAAAGTGTATCGAAACTAATTTCCTTTCAGTTCCATCCACTGACATGTCAGTTTTAAAGAATGCAAATGAGCTCTCTTCATTATTGATCATGTATGAAATTATTTCATGACTGCTCCAAGTGTTTATGATTAAGTCAAGTATTTTCCAGTGATATCCTTTTGCACTTTGCTTCTCCTGGAGATCAATTATTAAAAAAAAAATAAAATCCATTACTAATATTTGTTTGCAGTTTTCTTATCACTCAGATTGGGGACTGCCCTGGATATCCTAACTCATATTCTTGACACAGTTTGGTTTGTTGTTTTTTTTTCTTAAAAACTACCAGAAGAAAAGAAGCACATTATTTAATTTGTATGCAGCACTCATTTCTTAGCCAAAATTTCTCCTCTGGCTCTGCTCAGATGCAGGCATTCCAGATGGTACATAAAACCCCAAGTTTGTGACTGTTGTGTGCACTCTTGCTAGCATATAGCAGATCACATTATGCAGTGACATTTAGAAACTGAGGCAAAAAGCCCATTTTGGTTTCCAGCTTCGGTCAAGTGTATCTATCAGGCAGCACAACCACGATTTTCAAGTGCAGAGCAGCTTAGTTCACATGTAAATAGAAGAAAGAACAATGTGTTGCAATTCCTTTGGAATAGCTGAAGTAAGAATTTCCCCCAGATAAATATTTTTCCTTGAAATTTGAAATCCAGATCTTCTCTTAAGTCACACACTCATCTTCCAGTTTCTTCCAGTCTAATCTATTTTGCCCTCAAAGTACTAGCAGTTGTTTCAAAAACATTTCAAGGCAGGCAACTCCAAGGTGATGTAGATGAAGATTGTCTGTTATTGATAATATCTGAAAACCTTCCCAAAATAAAATACTCAAGAAGCTTCACCATTTCTTACCTATTATAACCCACCATGCATTTTTCTAGCAAACTAAAGGACATAATTAAAATCAATAAGGAAATCACGACACCTTTAATTTTGGCTCTGAGGCTAGTACATCACCAGAAGATAAAACACAAATTATTCTAGATGTTCACTATAGTGATTAGATGAATTAGAAAACTTTAGGATTCATAATGAGAGTGTTAGGTATTATTGTTGGTCTGGTTGTCATTAAGTGGATTTTACTCTTCCTCTCTTCTATCTGACTTCTCAAGATTCTGTGATGTCAGTTTATATTATCATTATTTTCAAGATGTTGGCATAAAAGGTGTATTTACATCAAAACTCTGGTTTTACACTACTCATAGTGGCATTGTGCTGTGATGATAAGTGTAAGTCTTTTGAGTTAAAAGTTTCAAAGAAAACAAATTGCTTCTTTCTCAAGCATATACTTGTATGCTTCTCTACAAGTTGTGCTATGTGGCAGAACTATTAAGTCTCCTGGTAAGTCCTAGAGATGTGGGTATTGATTAAGTAATGCCTTCATCACAAGATTTCTTACTGTCTCTACCTCATAACTTCATAGCAGTAATACAGCATGCTGAGCTTTCAGAGGAAGGTGACCACATGTTTCACAAAGAGTGTCACTGAGCTTTGGAGACAGACTCTGCACAGATCACCAGGGAGGCACC
Organism: Psilopogon haemacephalus; assembly: GCA_013396835.1. Taxonomy (NCBI): domain Eukaryota; kingdom Metazoa; phylum Chordata; class Aves; order Piciformes; family Megalaimidae; genus Psilopogon; species Psilopogon haemacephalus. The sequence goes on from VWZI01005118.1 coordinate 116,427, forward strand.
CATCTTTCTTCTGGTTCTGTTGCAGCTATGGTGCTAGCTGTATGAATGTACCTAGTGGTGGTTTTCACAAGTTTGGAAACAGTTTTGTGCAGGGTGGAGCTGCCCCACCAGCGTCCCCACTCTTGTCTGTCTCTGACACTACAGTGGTAATACGTAGCTACCGTTCTGAAAACTGCAGCCAGCAGCCTTCAAAGGTGCATTCATACAATCATGACGTATCAAAGTCAGAGGGTACCAAGTTGTACCTTGCTCCCAAATTCTGTTCTGTTCTGGAAAAGCATGGGATATTATATCAAGATTATCCCTTGATACAATTATAAGTGATGCCTGGGGAAAAAAAAAAAGCCCAACACATTTTTTTTTCCATGCTCTGAATGACACTGATTTCAGTGTAACTGGCTTCTGTTAAGTGTTCTTCAAGCCTTCATAGAACCATTTCCCCTAAGCATGATGCTTGAAAGGGGAGTGAAAAAAAGCAGCATACTTCTTCCCCAAGTTGAACATGTCACTGGAAATAAATTCCATTCTCTGTATAGAGGCAATGCATCGTGGTAAACTGAAAGTCAGCTCATTGAACATGGATGAAGTATCCCCGTTAGCATGACATGAGTATAATGAATATTCTTACTGCAAGGTAACCTTCTTGTAGGCAAGGCTGAAGTCTTTGGAAAAAATATGGCATAGGGATTCTATGTCAACCTATGTAACATTAATAGATGTTGAGCAAGGTTGCCGGGTGGCATAAATCAGCCTGCCATTAAATCAAGTACCAGAAGTTAGTAGAAATACAGCATTTCATATCAGATAAGTATCAGGTCTTAAAATCTTTTAGTACTGAAAAGGCAGTTTTCTCACTGAGATTAACTATGCACTTTTCCTTTGTGAGTTCTTACCTTTCACAATTCCTGTTTGTCGTTGCGTAACTTTGAAGTGATCACGTAGATATTTTTCGATACAAATTGTCTGGGACTATCTATTGAAACTTTCTCCTGGTTGTTTTACTGTTACATGTAGGTATGGCTGTATTTATTTCTTTGATAAAAAAAAAACAACAATTAATTCAACCATTTAGGTGGTCTACATGATTGAGAGAGAATTATATTAGAAGTTAGAGCAACATGGTGTATCAAGATAGCTATCAAAGAATGAAGCCACATTTAAAAATGTGTGTTACATGTACAGTATAATAGCTGTGCTACCCAATTTCTAGTACTATTATAGTTTCTCTCTCTTTAGAATCCTAAACATTTTTTACAGGATACTGTAATTTCATTCCATTAATAAGAAAGTTCTGTTCTGTATAATGTAATCCCTCAAACAATAATTTCTGCAGCTGAATAAATCATCCTTTATAGGAAGGGTGCATTTATAAATACTTCATGTGGAGTTAATAGAGATCAATAAATATTATAAGCAAGATACAACTACATACAGAACTATCTGAAGGTGCCTGGAGGCATGTAAGAGGAAGATGTTAGAGATTTTTGTATACTAAGGTCATAAGGAAACAGTAGACATTGACTGTTCAGGCAGTCTTAAAAAGTGACCAAGACTGAGATTGAGGTACATTTGTAGACTGATAAACCAGAAGAGTCTCCTCTGTCGATAAATTACATGACCTGGAACAGATCAGGGATGGTTATGGCAAGCTAGAGAGAGATTCTCAAGAAATGAATCATCTCTTTCCATTTGCCCTTGACACATTAAGTTTTCTCTTACCTTTTCCATTTACCCTCTGTTTAACATTGGTAAGGTCACATCTCAAACTATAAAGACTTGGCTATGCCCTGTGCAAGGGAGCTGCCAGCAGACTTCATAGAATTACTAAAGCATTGGTTGGAGTTGGAATATAAGGCTTATGAGGATAGGCAAAGCAAAGCATGACTTTAGCTGAGAGAAAAAAAATGCCCTGGTGGGCTCTAAGAGCAGTCTTCCACTATTTAAAGTTTGCTTTAGAAAAGACAGGGCCAGTCTAGCGTGGTGAAAGAACAAGAAGCAGCAATTGCAGGCTGCAGTGAGCAGTTTTTGATTTAAACATAAGGGAAAAAACCAAAACTTTACCATGATCATGGTTTAGCTCTGGAACAGATTGTCTGAAGGACCTGTGAAACTTTACCCCTGGAGATTTTTGCAGATCAACTGGATGAATATGAAATAATGTTGGAATGTTGTTAAGAAATCCATTGAGAGATCCTGCAAATCAGGGTCCTGAGTGGCCAATGAGCCTTAACTGCCAGATGGGACCCACACCCTCTTCCCAGGGGCCCTCATGCCCTGGTAGTGCACAGTTTTTTAATTGGTATATTGTCTATTCCTGTTCCTGGAAACATAGACTTGACTTGCAGTACTGGGAAGTGGGAGTACTGAGAGAATCAGAACAGGAAAACTGTTTATGTCAAGAAAATAAAAAAAGATTGGTGTCTTTAAGTTAACGAAACAAGAGCAGAGAGGGATATGATGGATTTTTCTTGGCAAGAGGAGTGAAATACCAGAGAAGATGAAAATTCAGTTTGGCCAACTGGCAGTAATGACTCAAGAACAAACATACATAACCTTTTCACAGGAAAACTGATTAGAAATTAAAATTTCCAAACGTCAGAAAACTTGACTCTTGGATAGGAAATTCAAAAGAACCCTTCAACTGTTTTCAATATAATGCCTCTAGTTTGTGAAGAGGGCAGCATAAAGCGATTGGCAGATTGCTTCCTAGTCAACATTTGTAAAGTCTGTGATGTTATTTCCTAAATCTTTATGGATAATTTCTATTCAAGAGGAACATTTCTATTTCAAATGCACACAGCTAAAATGCATTAAAGCTATTTTGTGATCTTTTCAGTAAAAAAACCCAGACAAACAAAAAACCCAACCAATAGTAAGTAACTTTTCTGAGTGGTAACCTTTCCTAACCTCATATACTGTCATGGGGATGATTATATTTGTTCCTTAATTATACAGTGATGGGCTTAGTTCTGAACTGCTTTCTCAATCGCAGCTCCCCATAAGCTGTGAGAATCTAGTCAGCAAACAAGCAAAGCAATCAAGCCGAGATCAAAAGACAGGAGGGGTTATATCTGAGTAGGAGTTAGTCAAAGCATTCTGTAAGACAAGTGATAACAGGAAAACACATACAATTAGCCTGTCAGAGACCCATGGTGCCAGGGAACAGTAAGGTTTTTAATGCCTTCAGCCACTATCCAGGAAGATAATCTTTAAAAGTCTTACATCCTTAAGATCTGAATTTTCTAGTGAAGTCTATATTGCTTAATTTATCCTGATCTAGGTTAGTAGATTAGGCCTTCTAGCCTTAAACGAAGTCAATAAATGGGTGAGACTGAGAAGAAGATGAGAGCATAGCCTGCCCCTAGTTTATTATAGGCTGCATAATTTAGCCACTGGCAAACACTTGCAGTGGAACATCCAATGCAATTAGAAGGCAATATTTAATAGTGCATTTGTAATGAATAAAAGAAACCATGAAGCACCTAATGCAAGACAGACTCATTGCACTCATGGACAGATTCAGGTCAAGGTCTAAGAAAGGCATGCAAAAAACTTGACATTTATATAGCTAACATGCCCACATTTAGACAGAACTTCTGGAGTTGTGTAAACCCTGTGTGCCATTGCATAAAGCCACTATTACTGTGTTACGAAAACAAGGCAACATTTTCTCCTGTGTGCAGGTTGTCTCCAAATGGTCTGCCCTGTAATTCTCCACTACAGGTTTTCCAGCTTTTTCTGTTGACATTTATTACTGGTCAGTCTTTTATTCTGTGATGCACAACACATTTTAATGTAGACTACACATTATCTAATATAGATAGCAGCAATATGAAAGCAGTAGGAGAAACTGGTGCAGGATGCAGGAAAATAAATAGTCATTGCTATGGTGCTCTCCCATCTCTGCAGATCTGCAAGTTCAGCTATTACATTGCAGACTATTTCTCAAGCTCACCTTCTATTGAGGTGATGCAAAAGTTAAAGGCATTCTTGACTCTGGTAATACAGGGGGGGTTTAGAATCAGTTTTAATGTGCACACTGTAATAGCTGTCTCAAAACAGCTGCAAGTAGTAATTTCAAATCTAAATACTGTAAGCCCAAATTTCATGTTACAATTAGGAAAGAGAATTTTGCACTTTTAAGTGTTGTTCTTCTCTTTGCCTGAATTGCCCTTGTGGTTGCCAGCAAAACTATCTTTGTGTACCTGATATTCAGATATAGCAGAGTTAATCAGATCTAAATATATACATAATGTGTATATATATATATATGTCTATACATATAAACAATTGTGATCGCTTTGCAAAATCTCAGTTCAGTGAAAATGCTTAAATATGATACTGTGATGATTGTTTAATAAGCAGGAAGCTGAATGATCCACAGAACTACTTAAGTATAATTTTTTACCAGCTTGTGTCTCTGTTGTTACATATTCCCTCTACCTTCACCTGGGAAAACTTTAAGCCTCACTCATAGTCCCTAGTATTTTGCCTTTTCCTTAAAAATTCCCCTCTCATTTCCCTTAAGTCTTTTTTCCACCCACTTTGTCCTCAAGTTTCCTCCCATGGGAAAGGTAGGAGAATGTGTATTATGGCTGATTTTGGGCTTCCAGGATGCTAATTCCCTGGATATACTGGGATGCAAGTTCCTTAGATTCCCCATTGCTGAGAGGCTGCCTGGTAGTCTAAACACAGGTAACGAGCTCATTTCTCCACTGGGTATGCAGTATTTAATTCTTCCTCCTTTTTTTTTTTTTTTGGTATTTGCTTAATTTCTGAAAGCTTTTAGGAACTTCAGGCTTTTCTTTTTTCTTCTTTTTTTTTTTTAATTTTTTTTTTTTAACTGCCCATCTGGTTCAAAAGTTATTAAGGAAGGATTGACAGAGACCGTAATTGAATAAGCCTCATTTCCTTTCAAATTCAGGCTAACAGCTTGTTCTGCTGTAGGCAGCATTTCACAGAGAAAGCCAAACACAGATCAGTAGGAGCATGCTTGTATTATGCCAGGCTTCAAATTCCTGCTTCAAGCCATTGGAAAACTAAAGGTGCTAAACTCTAAATCTAAATTGTTTAGCATGGGATAATATCTGTTTTTCCTATCTTGTGGATCCCTTTGTTCCAAGAAAGAGATAATTTGACTTTGGCTCAATAGTATATAATCATCTACCCACTTTCTTAGCTCTGCTTTGGCTTAGCAAATCTCACTTATTGCTAACTCTGGTATATAACAATGTCAACATCAAGAGCTGTTTTTTTTTCCGCTGAGTGACTATATTAGTGTGAACATCTAACAGGCTGACTAGGTGTGGAGGTTTAGCAATTAGCTGCCCCTTCATACTCTTTGAAATAACCCAGACTAGGACTCAGTCAGCTGGAAGTTGATGAATAAAGCTTTATATTTACAGCAGTGCACAATATACAAGAAGATATTTGCAATGTATAACAGGTATTTACAGATATATGCAGTGAAAAGGTAATACAGAAACACCACAGCCCTCCCAGAGATCAAAATCCCTCAGAGGGGTTTCTAACCACCCACACCACCTTTCCTCCCTTCCCCAATCTTATCTCATCATCTGTTGATGCAGCAGATACGCGAAAGTAGATTGGCCAGGGGGGTTAGCAGTAGGAAAGAAGTTAGTGGAATTATTGAGAATCAGCTACAAAAGCCAGGGAAAAGCAGCCATGCAAGGAGCCAGCCACAGCCCAGAGCGGTCTGAAACCATCTGACTTTTCTATATTTGGGTTACAACTCTTAAAACAATTTTTTTTCTTTCTCAGTAAAGCTCTGAGTGGAGTAGCGTCATCTGCTTTTTTTCATGTCTTAGCCAATAGTCTAATTTCTCATTCAAATCCTCTGATTAGTTCAGCACACTGGGACACAACAATCCCATTTCTTGCCTTTGTGTGGTGGTTTGAACCAGTTGGAGGATTTTAATAAGAAATTAGACTATAGGCTGAGAAAGGCAAGCACTGATGATGCTACTTCACTTCTGGGTTTACTGAAAAAAAAAATGTTTAAGAGTTGTAACCCAAACATAGATAAGACAGAATTGCTTGAGCTACTCTGGCTGCTGCATGTCTCTGCCTTCTTAGCTGGATCTGAATAACTACTTTACTGCTGCTAATCCCACTGGCCCATCTACTCTTGCTTTCCTGTCACATAAGACAGATAGTGGGATAAGATTGGGATGTGGGGGGAAGGTGGTAGGGGTGGTTAGAAACCCCTCTTAGGGATTTTTGATCTCTGGGAGGGCTGTGGTGTTTCTGTATTACCTTTTTTACTGTATATATTCTGTAAGTATCTGTTATTCATTGTAAATATCTGCTTGTATATTGTGCAAAGCTGGTAAATATAAAGCTTTGTTTATTAACTTCCAGCCATCTGAGTCCTAGCCTGGGTTATTTCAAAATGTGGGGGGGACAGGGAACTGCCAAGCCACCACACTTTGTCAATATAGTGTTTTGAGAATTAAAAGATTACATGTATACACACCCCCTCACATACTGTTCTGAGGTCTTTGTGTACCTTCAGAATAAGGTTTTGCATAGACCTTATACAATCTTTCAGCACAGCACAGAAGTTAACCTAGCCAGCACATTATTTTTTTATAGAAACAAAAATTTTCTTGTCATAGAATCATAGAGCGGTAGGGGTTGGAAGTGGCCTCTGAAGATCATTAAGTCCAAACGCCCTGCCAAAGGAGGATCACCTATGGCAGGTCACTCATGAATGCATCCAGATGGGATATAGGAAAAAACTAGGACTGTTTGCCTAGGGATGTGATATAGAAACAAACTAGTACTATTTGCCTATAGTGTGATAATGCCCCTGTCAGCATAAAATTGGTGTCACTGAAATCCACCTGACTTCTGAGTCAAAATCTAAATATTTCCAGTGGTGTAATAACTAACACACAGATATCCCTTAGCTCTGAGCTTCCCTGTGTATAATATCCTTGACTCCCAGCAGTTAAACACCATGTGCTATTAAAAATTTGGTTTTGAGGTTCCTTCAAAGTATAATATTCTTACCTTCATATTGTTACCTTAGCATGGAAAAAAAAAAAAATCAGACTGTAGGAAAGCACTTGAAAATCACTGATGATGGGAAACTGTCCACAGTGACCTAGGGAGGGCCCTGAAATCAATTTGTGTGGAATGTAAACATTGTAGGAGTATTCCTTAGAAGCACAGGAATTTTTGCTCCATGTGTATGAAGAAAAGTAACTTTTAGACTGATTGATTTGTGTGAATTGCACTATTTCATATTCCTAAATTTGCTTCATGTGTTATTTGCTTATATTTTCCTCAGACATCAGTAGAAGCCTGTTGGTGAGTATTTGACTTCAAATACCTGCAAGGAGGTTCAATGCAGTTTCTTCAGTAGTGCTGCTCCTGCTGTCAAATCAACTTAAGAATAAAATTTCATCCAAATTAACCTCTCCATCGCCTCTGATTTAGTTTCAGACTTCACTGAGGAAGCTTTACACAAAAAGAAGGAACAATCTATTAAGGAAACTTTGTCTTGTCCTTCCAATGTCTTTATCTTGTCCTGTTGCAGAGAAGTTGGATGTCATCTCAAGGACATATATCTTGTTAGTTATAGGGAGAGTGTGCTGGCATTTTTCAATGCTGGATATTTAAAGTAACTTCTATATTTCAGATTAACTTCTAGATTTCAGATTGTATTTCAGACTGAGCCAGCCTGACAACCTTAATCAGTGGTTTACTGTAGATCAACAACTTACTCTCTACTCAACTAATGCCATGCTCTTAGCACAGCAAACGCTACCACATGCAATGAGGATGTGTCAAACAGCAGCTGTGCTGGAACATTTGTGATAGATATTTTACTGTCTGAGGCAGTTACTGAATCTGTAAGGGAACTGTAGCCTTCACAGCAGTACAAGTGTGGCACCAGAATACCAGTACAGCACACTACATCACACTGCAAGGCACAGCGGTACCTTGCCTGGGAGCTATGGCATAAGTAGTTGGTGGCAAGTTGCAAGTAGAGCACATCTCATCAGCAGCTCTTCTGAGAAACATAAATTGTTTGGTAAGCCTCAGGTAGCTTGGAAACTGGGAGTTGGCCTGCTTTGACTGTATCATTTAATGCCTGGAAAACTGTGAAAGATCTATGCTGAATTCCTGAACTGATCATCTAGGCACACACTCTGCTCCCAGATCATGCCAGGTCACTGAGACAAATCAAAGCCAGCCTGCCTTGATACTTCATTCACAAGGCTGATGTGGCCTCACTAGTCCCCGTAGTCTCCTCAAAAAATGAAAGACTGAAAATAGGAATCCCCATATACAGTTTTATTCTGCAATTCACAGGGCCTGTAAATCTATTGATCAACCCTACTGATTCTTAGAAATATTTTCAGCTCAACACTAATGGCTAGATTGGCCCCATAACTAAGACTCATTTTGTGGTATTTTGTCTAGTTCTGTTGTACTTCTAGTGGCTGGAAAGCTTCCATTGAAGTCAATCTCTTTCTTCAGGAAAAAAGGTCAACTCTACCATCAGTTTAATAGATGGCGCTACATCTATAGAGACTTCTGGATCCTACAGTTGCACAGGACAGTTTCAAAGTGTGCAATCCTTTGCTAATATTATGCAAACTCCCCTCAAAGATAATAAAACTACTTTAATTTTTCTACCTCATCTATGTGCTTCAGTTAAATTCCGCATCTCCTTGCTTTCTATTCCCTGAATGATAAGTTTTTTTGGTATTACCTCTCTACTCCCTCTTCAACACAGTTTTAGTTCTCATATTCCTCAGTGTGCTGGTTTGAACTGATTGGAGAATTTGAGAGAGAAATTAGACTATTGGCTGAGAGAGGAAAACACAGTATGGCACTTCACCCAGAGCTTTACTGAGAAAGAAAAAAAAAATGTTTTAAAAAAGTGTAACCCAAACATAGCTAGTCAGATGGTTTCAGACCTCGCTGGGCTATAGCTGCTCTTTGCATGGTTCCTTTGTCTCTCTGCCTAGGTAGCTAATTCTCAGTAATACTACTAACTTCTTCTCTACTACTAATCTCCTTGGCTGATCTACCTCCGCTTATCTGCAGCATCAACAGGTGGTGAGATAAGATTGAGGAAGGGGTGAAAGGTGGTAGGGGGTGGTTGGTTACCCCTCTTGGGGATTTTGATCTCTGAGAGGGCTGTGGTGTTTCTGTATTACCTTTTCATTGTATATATCTGTAAATATCTGTTATACATTGTAAATATTTGCTTGTATATTGTGCATTGCTGTAAATATAAAGCTTCATTTATCAGCTTCTAGTGTCCTGAGTCCTAGCTGGGGTTTATTTCAAAAGGTGGTGGGGGGGGAAGGTAACTGCAAAACCACCACACTCAGCCATTTCTCTGCTGTTTCCCAGATTTTTTCAGTCAGCCTGGGAACATGGTTGTGTTTTTTTGCTCTGAGATTATCTCACATCCAATTACACTCCAAACACTTATTCTTGGCTAGTTTTATCAGACCTTCTTTATTATCTAGTTTTAGTGCCTACTGAGATATCTTGTCTTTCACCAATATTTTTTACTAGCCAAACTAGAGGACTTCTTTCAATTCAGATCTCCCTTAATGCAGTCTTCAGGACCACTGGCACTTCTCCACATCTTCCTTTCCACCTTACCCTTTGGGGAGCCTGTGCTCTCTGTTTTCTACTTTTACCTCAAACACTGTTGTCTTCAGCACCTCCTCTGGGACGTCCTCCCACTCCCTATCTGCTATCTGTTGGCACCCTTCATATTTTCACCCTCTTTTTATCTTTGTAGTCTCTATTTTGACTAACTCATCCTCCCCAACAGTTTCTGCTACCTAGATTTTTTTTTCCTCCTGCTGTGAATTTTTGCCTCTGACACACCTTCTTTGATGTTACTTTGTCATTTCAAACTCTCTTCAGACCAGACTTTGCTACCTGCACCAAAGATGCTCTTTTCTCACTTTTTTTTTCTCTTTTTGTTCAGAATTTACTCTCCATCATGTTTTGTAGCCTTGTTGTTACCTTTAATTACTCATTCTTGCTTTGCCTCTCCATAAGTACAGTTATTAAATCAAATACTTTTCATTCCATGTGACATTACCAAGCCAATTTATCCTCATTGCTAAAATACTTGTCATTTATGCCCACATTTCAGTGTCACCTCATTTGGTGATACTGAAAAAACACAAAAAGCTAAACTAATATTCACCTTCTCTTTTCTGTGTCTTCCTCCAGCCAGAATCATTTCACTGGCTTTGTGAGTCTTAATTTGTAGTCCTTTTGAATTCCTTGTATAATCTATTCCTCCAAGAATCTCTCTGAAATTACCTACAGCCCCCTCTGCTTTTTTATCTCCCAGTGTCTTCATTTTATTGTCCTTTCTTTTCATGTCCCTTGCCATTTAACACTGGAGTACGTATTCTGGGTCCTATTTCTTCATCCTATCTCTGACATCAGCAGACAGATTAATGCCTTTAATGTTGTCGGGATGCTCACACCTAACTCCAGCACATATATGCTAGAAAAGCAATGGGGTGAGGCTTTTGGCCTGAATTTATTTTGTCCCTCTGATTCAACACTGATCCATTTACGTTGCTCTCCAGAAGTCTCATATCTGTGCTAGAGATCTTCAATTAGCATTGTTTTTGTCTTAGAGAGATGGGGAGCAAAAAGATAATAAGGAGATAGTTTTTTGTGTGTTTCCCTGTATGAATCATGCTGGGTGAAAGAACAGCTTCATTTCTTTGTAAGAAAAAGAAGCATTCCCCTGCAAAAGCCAGCTGGGACCATTAAAGTAGTGCAATGAGAGCATGTAGCCAGCATTTTAGACCTGAAAGATGCAGTGTGGCAAGTCTTTGTCATATTGTGTACTGCTTTGTAGAATTGTCCTTCATTTTATCTTACAGCACTAACGTTCATGGCATTCTAGCAAAAATGCAGCTTTTGCAGTTATTAAAATGCTGAGGTGTTTGCACTCCAATTCTGTGCTACAGCATTTTTTCTCTCTTGAGCACCAATTGTTCAAGAGGACATACCGGCAAAATTCAGTGGTGCCATCTTAAGTCTGTCTCTTTTGAACTTACTGCAGTTAATATCCTCAACCAGACAAAGCCTCAGCTGCATTTTGAAGGACTATTTGAACTAGGACCTTTGGTAGGTATCACCTTGGCAGCCTCCGAGAATGTAGTTCAGGTTATTGTGGTGGAATATGCACAGTGCAGATTTCCTGATTGAATTACCTCACTCTGACCTCCAAATGCTGCCACCAGAGGCTAATGAAGTAGTCACTGGATTCATTACTGAGTTTGCCAACCAGGCTATCAGTTGCATATCATAACTCTATACCATGGAATTGTGATAAGCAATTTTGTCATACGGACAGCAGCATGCTTTAAACTAGCCAACACTAAAACCATTGGGCTCACTTCTTGCATGCCCTGGTTTGAGTTAGGACAGAACTAACTCTCTTCAGCCATTTTGCTTTTCAGCTCTCTGTTCCAAGTGACTGCACTCTCTGAAGTGTGTATTTCTGCAGACAGGGTCTGTTTTTAGAAGGCATAACTCTTGCTGTTTATAGGTACTACCAAGGACTGGTGTGCAGAGAGTCTCTTGCTTATACTTGCTCCTGTGGAAGCCAAGGTCACTGCTAAATCTTGTGTGCCATGTTTAGGGTACAGTAAGTGAGAGGTCCCACAGACAAGGAGGAGCACACAGGACAGGTGACCCTACATTGACTGGCATGGGAACAGACTGCCCAGGTGGAGTCGCCTGCAGATGTTCAAGAAATGTGTGTACATGGCACTTTGGGACGTGGTTTAATGGCCATGGTGGTGCTAGATTGATAGTTGGACTTGGTGATCTAAGATTCTATGATTCTATGATCTTAGAGGTCTTTTTCAACTGAAATGATTTTATGATTCCAAAATTCCGTATGTGCCATAATCAGTGTAAAACTGAGAGATCAGAAAGGTTAAGAATCATAGAATGGTTTAGGTTGGAAGAGACCTCAAAGATCATCCAGTTCCAACCTCCTGCCATAGGCAGGGACACCTCCCACTAGAACAGGTCACTCAAGGCCTCATCCAGCCTGGCCTTGAACACCTCCAGGCAGGGAGCAGCCACAACCTCCCTAAGCAACCTCTGCCACTGTCCCACCACTCTCACTGGAAAGAACTTCCTCCTAACATGTCATTTAAATCTCACATCTGCCAGTTTAAACCCATTGGTCCTCATCCTGTCATTACAAGACCTTGTCAATAGTCCCTCCCCAGCCCTCCTGTAGGCACCTTTCAGATACTGAAGGCTACTATAAGGTTTTCTGGAAGCCTTCTCCTCTCCATGCTGCAGAGCCACAACTCTCTCAGCCTGTCCTCATAGCAGAGCTGCTGCAGCCCTCTGAGCATCTTGGTGGCCTCTCCTGGACTTACTCCAAAAATTCCATGTCCTTCTTGTGTTGGGAGCTCCAGAACTGCACACAGTACTCCAGTTAAGCTCTGTTCTGCAGCAATTCTCTCACCTTTGGAAGGAAAATACCTTCTATTTTGCTGGCTTTACATTGAACATGTAAATGGCTGTTTCCTGTTCTGTGTCCGTAAAATGCCTAGTATGGCCCAGTAGGGCAGCAAAAATCTGTGGGGTAATAATAATCAGGGACAGAAATTTCCTGGAGAACAGGTGATGGAAATCGGTAAGGTGTGAAAAGGTCACCCAGTCTTCAAACTTACCGTATGCACAAATGTCAAGTACATTTTTACATTGCCTGAAGACTGCAAATTTTAAAGCATAAAGGAAACTATAGTAGCCTGTTAGACACTCCTCCTGTTCTTAGGCTTTTCTTTGGCACCCTCGATAAGTGAGTGCTAATAGAAGGGCTGACAACACTACACAAGTGCATTTCTGATGCAAAACACCAAGGGCAGGACGAAACCTTCAGGGAAAGAGTGGGGCCCTTTTGTTGTGGAAATGAAGCTGTGACAAGCTTCCCAGACTATAAACTGAATGGCAAAAACCATAGGAGTGTTTTCAAATTCTATATCCATGTTAACAGAATTAATTTTTTTTTCCCCCTTCTGTTGGGGTTTTAGCTAAGAAAAATGTGAAAGTTTCTGTGAAGAGTTTATTACTGTATATAGTTAGCTCTTAGCAACAGGACTGGGGAACATAAAGGCAAACATTTTATTGTCCATTCCCCAGCCAGTTAACACTATTAATGAGGAAAAAAAAGTTTCCTGGACTGAGGTGTTCTGTTTCCAGAATTTAAGCTGCATTCAAAGATGAGTTAGTCTCTGCAAACAGACGTCTGTAGATGGGAATACTTAGTAATCTTTGCATGACTACCCACTTACATTTGGGTGAGCCGGCTCGGGAGTAGTGGGATGGAAGAGTAGACAGTGAGGTGGATCAGGAACTGGTTACAAGGTAAGAGTTTAGAGAGTGTGGTCAATTGTCCTAGGTCTGGCTGGAGAGCTGTAACCAGTGGAGTCCCCCAGGGATCAGTGCTAGGTCCAGTCTTGTTCAACATTTTCATCAATGACAATGATGAGGGGACAGACAGACAGACAGAGTCTGCTCAGCAAGTTTGCTGATGACACCAAACTGGGAAGCTTGGCTGATACAGCTGAAGGCTGTGAGGCCATCCAGCGAGACGTGGACAGACTGGAGAGCTGGGCAGAGAGGAACCAAATGAGATTCAACAAGGATGAGTGCAGAGTCCTGCACCTGGGGATGAATAACAAACTGCACCAGTACAGGCTGGGAGGTGATCTGCTGGAGAGCAGCCCTGTGGAGAGGGATCTGGGAGTGCTGGTGGATAACATCCATGGGACTGCAATGTGCCCTTGTGGCCAAGAAGGCCAATGGGATCCTGGGGTCTATTAAGAAGAGTGTGTCCAGCAGACCAAGGGAGGTTCTCCTCCCCCTCTACTGTGCCCTGGTGAGATCCCATCTTGAATACTGCCTTCAGTTTTGGGCTCCTCAGTTTAAGAGGGACAGGGATCTGCTGGAGAGGGTCCAGTGGAGGGCTACGAGGATGATTAGGGGACTGGAGGGCATGCTTGATGAGGAGAGGCTGAGGGACCTGGGGCTTTTTAGTCTGGAAAAGAGAAGACTGAGAGGGGATTTAATAAATGTTTATAAATATCTGATGGCTGGTAAGGAGGAGTGGACAGGACAAGGAGCAATGGGTGTAAGCTGCAGCACAGGAGGTTCCACCTCAATAGAAGGGGGAACTTCTTTACTGTAAGGGTCCCAGAGCACTGGAACAGGCTCCCCAGAGAGGTTGTGGAGTCTGCTTCTCTGGAGACTTTCAAGGCCTGTCTGGATGTCTTCCTCTGTGCTACATTGTATGGTCCTGCTCTGGTAGGGGGATTGGCCTCTGTGATCTCTTTGAGTCCCTTCCAACCCCTTGACATCCTGTGATCCTGTGATTTGCTTCACTGACCTGATAAGAGAAATGGAAAAACCTGTAGCACTGTCTAAGGATCTTGGTAATTTAATGCCACCAGTACCAAACTGTCACTAGTGACCTCAGCCCAAAATACCTGGTGTATGTTCCTTGCTTCTCCTCTGGATCTGCAAAAGCCTTTGGCTCTCCTGTCTGCCCTGCTAGAACATCACCCCTCCCTCCCCCATTCCCTACAAGGAAAGTATGGCCTCTTCTTTTTGTTGCCTCCTTGTCTCCAACTTTGGAGGAGAGGGAGGGATGTTTTCCAGATAGGGGATTGAGTCAGGGGGAGAAACCAACTACCACTAATATTTGTTTGAATGCATGTTATGAATTAAGCTATTATTAATAATAGAATGAAGCTGTTACTGTTAACAGCAGATGACTATTGGTACAGTCCATCCACTTATCCTCAATTTTTATCCAGTTAGGGAAGCAGTGTTGAGGCCAGCCTTGAGTATACACTGAGCAGCAGAAGGCCATGCTGATGCACCAGTGGGTTTTTGGGAAGGTGTTCAGAATTTCCTTCCTCAGGCACATAAAACATGTACCCTGTGGTCTGCGTACAGCAGCTGCCAAATCCTTGGCTGTGATCTCAGTTATAAAACTTGATGATGGTCTTGTGTGCTGATGGCCCTGGATTCACTTCAAAAGACACTTCTTATTCTGAGTTTATCTGCTATCTCAAATTCAACAAGAGCAAAAGTCTCCAAAGGTTAGCAGCTTTGGGGAGGTTTTCACAGTCTAGCTCACTGTGCATAATTTTCTTCTTGCTCTTTTCTGGTACCTGTTTCTGTATGCACACAGGTGTGTATCTACAGAGCCCATTCACACAAATCCATCAGGAGGAGAGGTTTGTGAAAGGAATCAACCTTCCTGCAGCATGAGATGGATGCTCAAGCATCAAAAATATCTTCACCAGGTCAGCATGGACCTTTGTGCGTCTCAGAGAAGCCTGATGCCTTTGCCTGAATGAATGTCATCTTTAATGAGACACAATTTAAAGCTAGCACAGATGTCCCTGCCTATGGCAGGGGGTTGGAACTGGATGATCTTTGAGGTCCCTTCCAACCTAAACCATTCTATGATTCTATGATGTGTTTATCACAATTTAAAGCTAGCATAGATGTTCCTGCCTGTGGTGGCGGGTTGGAACTAGATGATCTTTGAGGTCCCTTCCAGCCTAAAGCATTCTATGATGTTTCTATCGCAATTTAAAGCTAGCACAGATGTTCCTGCCTGTGGCAGGGGGGGTTGGAATTGGATGATCTTTGAGGTCCCTTCCAACCTAAACCATTCTATGATGTTTCTATCACAATTTAAAGCTAGCACAGATGTTCCTGCCTATGGCAGGGGGTTGGAACTAGATCTTTGAGGTCCCTTCCAGCCTAAACCATTCTATGATGTTTCTATTGTGCTTTGCTGCTTGTACTGTCCAAATGCAGCCAGAGACGGCATTTGCCCTGAAGACCACAGAATTGTATCCAGTACATAATAAAGACTAATGGCAAAACACATATAGAGAAGATCCAAAATATGTTGAAAGTCTCCTAACCCAGCCTGCAACATGACCCTGCAGGTCAAACTGCAGTGAATCAAACCTCTCAATTTTCCTAACGTTCTGAAGAATGCAATTTTTGTCCCTTAAAGAAATAAAAGATATAACCAAGAAGTCAATGACATATCTGGGCAAAAAGCCCAGAAATTCCTTGTGCCCAGTTGCCTGCCTTATGCATTACAGTTATGCATTACAGATTCTTTTCTTTCTTTCTTTTCTTTCTTTCTTTCTTTCTTTCTTTCTTTCTTTCTTTCTTTCTTTCGTTCTTTCTCTTTCCTTCCTTCCTTCCTTCCTTCCTTCCTTCCTTCCTTCCTTCCTTCCTTCCTTCCTTCCTTCCTTCCTTCCTTCCTTCCTTCCTTCCTTCCTTCCTTCCTTCCTTCCTTCCTTCCTTCCTTCCTTCCTTCCTTCCTTCCTTCCTTCCTTCCTTCCTTCCTTCCTTCCTTCCTTCCTTCCTTCCTTCCTTCCTTCCTTCCTTCCTTCCTTCCTTCCTTCCTTCCTTCCTTCCTTCCTTCCTTCCTTCCTTCCTTCCTTCCTTCCTTCCTTCCTTCCTTCCTTCCTTCCTTCCTTCCTTCCTTCCTTCCTTCCTTCCTTCCTTCCTTCCTTCCTTCCTTCCTTCCTTCCTTCCTTCCTTCCTTCCTTCCTTCCTTCCTTCCTTCCTTCCTTCCTTCCTTCCTTCCTTCCTTCCTTCCTTCCTTCCTTCCTTCCTTCCTTCCTTCCTTCCTTCCTTCCTTCCTTCCTTCCTTCCTTCCTTCCTTCCTTCCTTCCTTCCTTCCTTCCTTCCTTCCTTCCTTCCTTCCTTCCTTCCTTCCTTCCTTCCTTCCTTCCTTCCTTCCTTCCTTCCTTCCTTCCTTCCTTCCTTCCTTCCTTCCTTCCTTCCTTCCTTCCTTCCTTCCTTCCTTCCTTCCTTCCTTCCTTCCTTCCTTCCTTCCTTCCTTCCTTCCTTCCTTCCTTCCTTCCTTCCTTCCTTCCTTCCTTCCTTCCTTCCTTCCTTCCTTCCTTCCTTCCTTCCTTCCTTCCTTCCTTCCTTCCTTCCTTCCTTCCTTCCTTCCTTCCTTCCTTCCTTCCTTCCTTCCTTCCTTCCTTCCTTCCTTCCTTCCTTCCTTCCTTCCTTCCTTCCTTCCTTCCTTCCTTCCTTCCTTCCTTCCTTCCTTCCTTCCTTCCTTCCTTCCTTCCTTCCTTCCTTCCTTCCTTCCTTCCTTCCTTCCTTCCTTCCTTCCTTCCTTCCTTCCTCCCTTCCTCCCTTCCTTCCTCCCTTCCTTCCTCCCTTCCTCCCTTCCTTCCTTCCTCCCTTCCTTCCTTTTCCCCTGAAATGAAAACTGCTCTTAAATTCAGTATAACAGAAACATAGCAGAAGCTCCATTGCTACATAGGCATGATTCAGTTTGGCTGACAGGGCACAGAAAATCTGAGGTTGGTCTTTCTCCTTCCTTTTGATCATTTATTTTTCCAGACAAAAAAAAAAACACTGTACACTTAGTCCAGGAAATTGAAAATGGGAATTATGGATTGTTCAGTACTAATTATCCAGCCAAGCTTGCCAGGTCTGTAGAGGCATCACCCAACCCTGGCAAGTGTTTGAAGACAAGATCAAGCCCTTTAGCAGTCAATAGGATGAAAACATTGCTAATTTGCACCTGTCTAATGTTGCCAGTTTAGGGATGAGCTACTTCTTCATGCATTTTTGCACTGGAGATGCCCAAGACTTGATTAAAAACAGTATTTTTCTAGTAAAATAGAAAAAAAGTATGGTGAGGGAAAAGATCAAAAATACCTGTAAGAGGCAGAAAAACTACGCCAGCTATGCACAATCATGATCTGCATCTGTTGTGTGGGGACTAAAATTAGCAGTACAACAGACTCCTCTGTTTTCCCATCTCTGCCTGTGAACAGTCTTATTTTTCACTCACATCTGTATTTGTAATTTTATTTTTTTTTTTAACCTGATCATCAAGCAATATATATGCAAGGCAGGTAAAGCACGATTTCTGCTTACTGAACTTGCAGTCCCTTAACATATAAATTGTTTAACAATGCCTGCGAATATTTTCATAGCTTTTGTCATCAGAAATTTCATGCTCCTGATGGGACTCAGTAGGATGTTTAATATAGACACTGCGTGGTGTGCTGATTGATGAGACACTCTTGCAACCCCAGCAGCCTTCTGCAATTTGTGACAAAGCAAAGCACACAAAAAAACCCAAACAACCAACAAACCAAAAACCACAACAACCACGCATTTCAGAAATACACATTTCAACAGCCACATTTCCCTGTGAGAGCCTGGGCTCTCCTGGCTTTGGTTTCAGCAGAAGAAGCAGGGTTAGGTGATGTCCCCTGCTAGTTACCAAGCAGCAGGTCTCCTTCCCTATCCCTCAGGACCAGAGCTCCAGCCCAGTAAGACTTTTGTTTAATCCTTCAAGTGCATTATGCAGAAGCAACATGAGAGTGGAGGGATCTTAATCTCTAAGTGTTGGTCTCCAGGGCCATATTTTGGAGTGGTATAAAAACTATACAAGGCCAGCAGTAAATGAGAGGCTGAGTGCTGAAAGCAACCTGGTTGCAGTATCACTGCGTTGCATCAGCAGTCTCAAATAAAATTAATCCATGTGGAGCAGAGTTACAACCTGGCAATATGGCTTATCCTGTCCATATATTTTATGTAGAAGTAGTTTGGGCATCTCTGTGTCCCTATAGCAGTCCTAATGTGTGCTGTGAAGCCACACTGGGTTTGTGCAGGCTTCTTCAGTTGATCTAAGGGAAGGGACTGGATGAAGTCCAACTGGATCTCAGCTGTGGCATCCCCACTGACTGTGGAGTTAGTTTGAGCTATGATTTAAATTTTATCGATCTCCTACTAGCAAAAAAATCATTAGGTAAGTGACATTTTGATTTTAGGGTAGCTGAGCTCTTAAGAGAAGCTCAATCCTAGCCAGCAGACACAATGAAAAAAAGTGTTAAGATTACAAGAAGTCACTAATGCTAAATCCAATTATTCTGGTAATCAACTTACTTGTTTGAATTAATTGATGAGCTTATCTTAGTAGTTGTGAGCTAGACAGAAGACAGATAGGGCGAAAAGAGAAGAGAGGTTCGATTAGAGTGGAACCAGTCGATGAAGGAGCTCCTGTGCTTCCCAGGTTTCAGCCCCTCAGATCAAGCAAACGCCCCAGGGAGGCTCAAGTTGAGCTGCCCAAGGATTCAGCATGGGGCACACACTTCATGAAGCAAGTTGTACACTCCAGTTAAGCATTAATAACATTCAATATATTAAAGTACAGACAATGCTTTACGTTGTCATAAAAGAGAAAAGAAAGATGGGTCAAGTAGCATCTCTTCTTCCAGTCAATTTAATACATCTACACCAGAGAAAGGCACACTCCTACTCCAGTTAAATATGTGTAATTAAATATTAACATGCAATTTATGACGTTGGGTTATAGAATTGTTAAGAGTTAATTCCAAAACTTGGGTCATATTGCACGTTCAGACATTTTATTAACTGCATCTGCAGATAACTGTGTGCTTTCAGAAAGCTACTTTCGAAAGTTAGGATGTGAAGAACAGAATTTAGGGGGAAAAAAAGCAAAATCAGGATTATTTAGTCTTGAGATTATTTAGTTTCTCTCTTGCCCTCAATTTCACTGTTTGTTTTCTCTGGTCAAAGGGTAATTTCTGCAATGAAAATCCACTTAGAGCTATAAATCTTATCCTGATGTGATATTTGCTACACCTGGTATTTATAAATTGTTTCTGGGGAGGTGAAGCATCCCCACTGCAGATGGGATGTTGAGGGATACTTTCAGCAAGCATCCATCAAGTTATGCTGATCACTGTGTATAAAAGTG
>VWZI01005118.1:136581-159544 GCA_013396835.1 Psilopogon haemacephalus
TGTATAAAAATATACTTAATGGATTTATTTTTTAAAATGATATATTTCTTTTTAGATAGACATGCATTTATAAATGGATCTACACAACTTTTATATAGAAAATATTGTATTTAAATATATAAATATTGTGTATAAAAGTGTGCTTACTGTGTTTATAAAAAAATATATATCTTTTTAGATAGAAATATATTTATAAATGGATCTTTACATCATGGCTGTATAAACATTTAAATTCTAGTAGTCAATCTATAAGTAGAGAAACAGATGTCTGGATCTCATATGTGGTCGTTTAGCAGTTACCTGCCCCCCCACCCTTTGATATAATCCAGACTAGGACTCAGAACAGCTGGAAGTTGGTAAATGAAGCTTTATATTTACAGCAATGCACAATATACAAGCAGATATTTACAATGTATAACAGATATTTAGATATATACAGGGAAAAGGTAATACAAAAACACCACAGCCCTCCCAGAGACCGAAATCCCTAAGAGGGGTTTCCAACCACCCCTTCCACCTTTCCTCCCTTCCCCAATCTTATCTCACCATCTGTTGATGCAGCAGATAGGCGAAGGTAGATTGGCCAGGGGGGTGGGGTTAGCAGTAGGAAAGAAGTTACTGGAATTATTGAGAATCAGCTACAAAAGGCAGGGACAAAGGAGCCATGCAAGAAAAGCAGCCACAGCCCAGAGAGGCCTGGAGCACTCTGACTTATCTGTATTTGGGTTACAACTCTTAAAACAATTTTTTTTTCTTTCTCAGTAAAGCTGTGAGTGAAGTGACATCATGTATTTTCATTTCTCAGCCTGCAGTCTAATTTCTCACTCAAATTCTCCAGTTAGTTCAAACCAGCACATCATAGAATCATAGAATGGTTTAGGTTGGAAGAGACCTCAAAGATCATCCAGTTCCAACCCCCACCTCCATAGGCAGGGATACCTCCCACTAGATCAGCTTGCTCAAGGCCTCATCCAGCCTGCATGCTTACATCTCTCTGCCTGTAGATACTGGACATTTGGAGGATATGTGCAGTTAAATCTTGCATTCCAAGGCATACAAACTAAGCATAAAGGGCACAGTCCTGCAAGATGCTGGGTACTGTGCCTCTTTTCTTTACCACAATAAAACAACTGTCTGTAGTTGTAGCCCCAATGGGTCTTGTGTGATGCCTTTAGAGTTAGAAAGTGCTTGCGCCTTGCTGGGCTTGGTCCAGAGACCAACACTTTACAAGGCTAAGTCTGTTTTAATTAGCACACTTGCAGTTGCTTCAAGATAGTTCACTTTTCGATCCTAATTATTTTTGCTTCCTTTTCAGATGATTTAGGTAGCTAATAAATACACATCCCGTGGTTATTTCTCCAGTGATGGATTATTTTGGCTGCCCTGTAGCTAGCAAGAAGGCTATATCACTTGAAAATGCTGTGAGAAGTGACTATTTTGCTGATTAATTTCATGGCAATTTCTTTTACATTTACACCCAAATTTATCTTATTGTGGCCTTCCAGTATCTGAAGGAGACCTACAAAAAAGCTGGGGAGGGACTTCTGAGGCTCTCAGGTAGTGACAGGACTAGGAGGAATGGAGCAAAGCTAGAGGTGGGGAGATTCAGATTGGATGTGAGGAGGAAGTTCTTGAGCATGAGAGTGTTGAGAGCCTGGAATGGGTTGCCCAGGGTGGGTGGTTGGGGCCCCATCCCTGGAGGTGTTTGCAGCCAGGCTGGATGAGGCTGTGGGCAGCCTGATGTAGGGTAGGGTGTCCCTGGGCATGTCAGGGGGGTTGGAACTGGATGATCCTTGTAGTCCCTTCCAACCCTGACTGATTCTATGATTCCATGATTCTATGATTTAATTATTCCATGATTCTATGATTCTATGACTTTATGATTCTATCTATTTGTCCATAAAGAGCCATGGTATAACTTAGTTTGATGGTTATCTTCTGCTAATAAAAGTCTTTCCCTCGGTGTCTTCAGCTGGAGATGCACTCCTCAAGTCGTCAGCTTGCCAGGATTCGACTGGATTTAAACACAGAACTGCAGAGACTTGAGAAATTAAAACGAACTGTCAGCAGCTTTTGGATCCAAAGCACTGAATGCCGCCGTGAGCCCAGAATAATAAACTGTGTTTCAGGACGTAGATCCTGTGGATGAAATACACATTCTATAAAGAGTTCTGACAACAAGCATTATGGATAGGCTGCACAAGCTTCTTGATCCAATTTGGTAGCAGAACACATGGCATTGTTTGGAAATGGCAGAAATATTTTACTGAGGGTGTCAGGGAAAGTGATGTTTATATTGAGAGTTTGCAGTTACACTTGTCTTTTGGGGAGAAGAGTTTGCTTTGGGGGGAAAAAAAAAGTGTTTAGAAAGAAGGTATGTACAGGAAAGGGTCTTTGTCTCATTCTCCAGACATATAATTCTGTACAACTTTTAGTTCTTGAAATGTCAATGCTGATCTCACTGGGATACGTGGGACTTCAGGTATTCGTTTGCTTCTATGATGAAGTCACAGCAGCGGTGGACAAGGGAAGGGCAACTGATGTCATCTGCCTGGACCTGAGTAAGGCCTTTGACTCTGTCCCACATGACATCCTGGTCACCAAACTGGAAAAACAGAGACTGGATGGGTGGAGCACTCCTGGATAAGGAATTGGCTGGATGGTCACACACAGAGAGTGGTGATCAAGGGCACAATGTCCACCTGGAGACCAGTGCCAAGTGGCATCCCTCAGGGGTCAGTGCTGGCACCAGTGCTGTTTAACATCTTTGTCAGTGACATGGACAGAGGAATCAGTGCACCCTCAGCAAGTTTGCAGATGACACCAAGCTGTGTGGCACAGTCGACTTGCTAGAGGGCAGGGATCCATCCAGCGGGACCTGGACAGGCTGCAGAGGTGTGCCCAGGCCAACCTCATGAAATTCAACAAGGCCAAGTATAAGGTCCTGCACCTGCGTCGGCGCAATCCCAAGCACAACTCCAGGCTGGGTGGGGAATGGCTGAGAGCAGCCCTGAGGAAAAGGACCTGGGGGTCTGGGTGGATGAGAAGCTCAACATGAGCCTGCAGTGTGCACATGCGGCTCAGACAGCAACTGTGTGCTGGGCTGCATTAAGAGAGGCATTACCAGCAGGGCAAGGGAGGTGATTCTCCCCCTTTACTCTGCTCTCGTCAGACCCCACCTGGAGTACTGTGTGCAGTTCTGGAGCCCCCAGCACAGGAAGGACATGGAACTGTTGGATAGAGTCCAGAGGAGGGCCACAAAGATGATCAGAGGGCTGGAGCAGCTCTGCTATGAGGACAGGCTGAGAGGGTTGGGGCTGTTCAGCCTGGAGAAGAGAAGGCTTCCAGGAGACCTTATAGCAGCCTACCAGTATCTGAAGGGGGCCTACAGAGGGCTGTGAAGGGACTATTCACAAAGTCTTGTAATGACAGAACGAGGAGTAATGTATTTAAATTGGCAGAGGGGAGATTTAAATGGGATGTTAGGAGGAAGTTCTTCACAGTGAAGGTGGTGATACACTAGGCCAGGTTGCTGAGGGAGGTTGTGGCTGCTCCCTCCCTGGAGGTGTTCAAGGCCAAGTTGGATGAGGCCTTGAGCAAGCTGTTCTAGTGGGAGGTGTCCCTGCCTATGTTGGGGGCTTGGAACTGGATGATCTTTGGGGTGCCTTCCAACATAAACCATTCTATGATTCTATGATTTTAAATACTCATTCCTGAAAATGAGCATTTTAAAAAATTGTGTCGTAGGTTTAATGCATTGCAAGTTACTTTACTTTTGTTTTATTTTTTAAAAGGTAAACAAACCCAAGACTTGTTTAGGACTGTGCAATATTTTAATTTCCATTCCTAGATTCAAATAGCTTAAAGACCTGATAAAATCTCTCATAAACGCAGAACTGTCTAGGCAGTAAAAAATCATTGCTTATAAAATGTATGTAACTGTAAAATTTAACATTTGGCTGTAAAAGCTAATGTCTACAGGCACAGGAGAGGCTGACTTATTAACCCTTTTATTGCATGCAGTCCTTTTAAAGAGATTTGTGGAATGGTCAGATTTTACCTTCCTTTTCATAGTATCATAGATTCAGTAAGGGTTGGAAATGACCACAAGGATCATCTAGTTCCAACCCCCCTGCCATGGCCAGGGACACCCTACCCTAGATCAGGCTGGACAGAGCCTCATCCAGCCTGGCCTTAAACACCTCCAGGGAAGTGGCCCCAACCACCTCCTGGGCAACATATTCCAGGCTCTCACCACTCACATGGTGAAGAACTTCCTCCTCACATCCAATCTGAATTTCCCCACCTCCAGCTTTGCTCTGTTCCCCCTAGTCCTGTCACCACCTGATAGCCTTAAAAGTCCCTTCCCAGCTTTTTTGTAGGTCCCCTTCAGATACTGGAATTGCCACAATAAGGTCACCTGGGAGCCCTCCTCTTCTCCAGACTGATCAACCCCAACTCTTTCAGTTTGTCCTCATAGGAGAGGTGCTGCAGCCCTCTGAGCATCCTCGTGGCCCTTCTCTGGACACACTTCATCATGTGCACATCCCTCTTGTAATAGGGGTTCTAAAACTGCATGCAGTACTCCAGATGGGGTCTCACCAGGGTGAAGCAGAGGGTGAGAATCACCTCCCTCGACCTGCTGGCCACACTTCTCCTGATGCAGCCCAGGGTATGTGTGCCAAGGAAGGACCATTTTGTATTCTCCAGGAATTAAAATCTAATAGAAACTCTGTATTGACTTTCCAGTTATTTTACAGGGAGGATAACAAGAACAGCCAGGCAATCTGACACATGGAATTTGTATATATGCTCCCATGCTTCTGGGACTCTTTGACAGGTCTCCAGAGTTTTGTAAAGGTCCAAGAAAGATGCATCTTATGATCCAGTTCTTGGACTGAGTAAAATCAAAGCTACATACAGGTCAGGGCATGTCTGGGCAGAGCGAGGTATGCAGGCCTCTTGTTCTGAGATCATGCAAGGTCAGTGCATCCCAATGGTAATCCTGGGCTGCTGAAGACCTTTGCTTCATATCAGTGCACCCCAAGGGTAATGTTGGGCTACTGAAGACCTTTGCTTCATCTCAGTGCATCCCACTGGTAATGCTGGGCTGCTGAAGACCTTTGCTTCATCTCAGTGCATCCCACTGGTAATAATTCTGGGCTGCTGAAGAACTTTGCTTCATCTCAGTGCACCCCAAGGGTAGTGTTGAGCTGCTGAAGACCTTTGATTCATTTCAGTGCACCCCCAATGGTAACGCTGGGCTGCTGTAGACCTTTGCTCTGATTTTTTTTTGAGTCCCTGAGTCCTGGCCTTTGAGGGTTGTGACTGCTGACATGCACCAAAGGACCATCCTGTTTCTGAATGTGATTAATTCTTAATGGCAGGAGTTCTCTGCAAATAAAGATTTGAGCCACCCAGTCCATGTTGGCTGGCTAGCAACAATTTACCTGCACCTGAAGGGAAAATGGTTTCAGTCTGAAGAGCCTCATCTACAGCTACTTGAAAAGAGGTTGTAGTGAGGCAGAGGTTGGGCTGTTCTCCCCAGGAATGAGAGGAAATGACTTCAAGTTGTGCCAGTGGATGTTTAGACTGGATATTAGGGGAAAAAAAAGTGCTGACCAAAAGGGTTGTCAAGCATTGAAACAGGCTGCCCAGGGAAGTCATCATCCCTAGAGGTATTTAAAAGATGTGTAGACTTGATGCTTAGGGGCATGGCTTAGTGGTGATCTGGTAGTGTTACATTAACCTTTTCTCATGATCTTAAAGGTATTTTCCAATTGAAATGTTTCTGTCATTCTATTATTCTAGGTTGAGGTTGAGAGACTTTAGCACTGTTCAGGTGTCCCAATACTGCCTGGTCTCTGCTGGCAATCCTCCCACCACGGCTATATTGGCAGAGGCACCTAGCAAGGACCTCTCTGATGGGACTTGCTTCCAGTCTAGATGAAACCTGCCCCAAATGACACAAGTGAAATGAAGTGAAGCATTCTCTGGAAGCACAGCTCTGCTCAGGGAAGGACTTTTGCTGGCATTGCTAGGTGTGATTTTTTCCACACTGGTAGCCAGCACAGCTATGTTTATCAAGCTTCGTAATAGAGACCTGGCCAAAATCCTTCAAATGCTTGATTGGAGCCTTGGCAAGACAACCTCTTTAACTTTGTTGGAGCCAGGATGGTTTTAGTCTTCCCAATTAAAATTCCAGAATTGATCCTCTCAGTGACCAAAATGTGGCTCATGTTGGATTGGTTTATCTCTCCAGTCACCGCTTCATATCCTGCTTGAAATATTACCATGTGCGGTGGTTTGGCAGTTAGCTTCCCCCCCCCCTCCCCCACACTTTGAAATAACCCAGGCTAGGACTCAGTCGGCTGGAAGTTAATAAACGAAGCTTTATATTTACAGCTTTGCACAATATACAAACAGATATTTACAATCTATAACAGATATTTACAGATATATACAGTGAAAAGGTAATACAGAAACACCACAGCCCTCCCAGAGATCAGAAATCCCTGACAGGGGTTTTTAACCACCCCTACTGCCTTTCCCCTTCCTAATCTTATCTCACCATCTATCTTATGCAGTAGAATCATAGAATCAGTCAGGGTTGGAAGGGACTACAAGGATCATCTTGTTCTAAACTCCCTGCCATGCCCAGGGATACCCTACCCTACATCAGGCTGCTCACAGCCTCATCCAGCCTGCTGCAAACACCTCCAGGGAAGTGGCCCCAACCACCTTCCTGGGCAACCCATTCCAGGCTCTCAACACTCTCATGGTGAAGAACTTCCTCCTCACGTCCAATCTGAATCTCCCCACCTCCAGCTTTGCTCCATTCTCCCTAGTCCTGTCACTACCTGATAGCCTCAAAAGTCCCTCCCCAGCTTTTTTGTAGGTCCTCTTCAGATCCTGGAAGGTTACTGTAAGGTCTCCTTGAAGCCTTCTCTTCTCCAAACTGAACAGCCCCAACTCTTTCAGTCTGTCCTCATAGGAGAGGTGCTGCAGCCCTCTGATCATCCTCATGGCCCTTCTTTGGACACACTCCAGCATGTCCACATCCCTCTTCTAATAGGAGTTCCAGAACTGGACGCAGTACTCCAGGTGGGGTCCCACCAGGGCAGAGTAGAGGGGACCTGGACCAGTAGATAGGCGAAGGTAGATTGGCCAGGAGGATTAGCAGCAGGAAAGAAGTTAGTGAAATTACTCAGATTGAGCTACGAAAGGCAGGGAGAAAGAGCCATGCAAAAGCAGCCACAGCCCAAAGCAGTCTGACTTATCTAAGTTTGGGTTGCAACTCTTAAAACATTTTTTTTTTCCTTTCTCAGTAAAGCTATGAGTGAAGTAGCATGATCAGTGTTTTCCTTTCTCAGCCTATAGTCTAATTTCTCATTCAAATCCTCCAATTAGTTCAAACCAGCACACCCTGACAAGTCTGTCTGCACTACTGAACGCCGACATCAGTCCTACGCTTTCAAAAAAAGCAAAGCAAATTCTGTGTACACAGCTCTCCTGACATGCTAAAAGCTTTGGTTGCTCATGTCCACAAGGCTCACTTATGTGTGTGTGCAGCAGTAGGCTTGCTGGCAGCATACCCCACATCTCCAAGCCCTCTGCACAGAGGGTTGCTGAAGTGCTGCCTTCCTAGTCTCGCACTGACGTCTCTTAGGCTGGTGTTATGTTAGCATAAGATTTTTATTTGCCCAGCATGGTGCTTAATTTTGTCCATGTGTAGAGGTGTTAAAGTACTTGAATACACCAGAGGACATTTCCCTAACATCACATGGTGGTTTATGATGTGTTGACACGTTTTAGGGAGAAATGATGGCGGAAAGAACATCAGAGCCTTGCAGAGTTATGCGTGGGTTTTGAATTCATTGCAGGGAAGAAATAGAGAGAGAGAGAGAGAGAGAGAGAGATGAAAGACAACAGATATTAGGGTTGGCACCTTATTTTCATGCTTCATGTTGGCTTTTCTGGAAGAATTCTAGTGTGACATGGTGAGATCAAGTCTCTGCAGAGATGAGATATACAGCAGTAGCTCCAAAACTTTTCCATGAAAAAATTAGAGATGGCTGATGGCAGCTTCCCTCAGTCAACTTCAGGGTTCCAGGGCCTCTGCTCAGTGGTACTTCTCTCAGCAGTCCCTCATCCGTATTTCAGTAGTCCTTCATCCATTTGGATAGAATCATAGAATCATAGAATGGTTTAGGTGGGAAAGGGACCTCAAAGATCATCCAGTTCCAACCCCCCTGTGACGTAGGCAGGGACACCTCTCACTAGAACAGGTTGCTCAAGGCCTCATCCAGCCTGGCCTTGAACATCTCCAGGAAGGGAGCAACCACAACCTCCCTGGGAAACCTGTGCCAGTTTCTCACCACCCTCACTGCAAAGAACTTCCTCCTAACATCCTGTTTAAATCTCCCCTCTGCCAGTTTAAACCCATGACCTGTCATCCTGTTAATTCCAAGATCTTGTGAATTGTCCCTCCTCAGCCCTCCTGTAGGCCCCTTTCAGATATTGGAAGGCTACTATAAGGTCTCCTCAAAGCCTTCTCTTCTCCAGGCTGAAAAGCCCCAACTCTGAGCCTGTCCTCATAGCAGAGCTGCTGCAGCCCTCTGAGCATCTTCATGGTCTCCTCTGGACTCTCTCCAACAGTTCCATGTCCTTCTTGTGTTGGGTGCTCCAGAGCTGCACACAGTACTGCAAGTGGGGTCTGAGGAGAGCAGAGTAAAGGGGCAGAATCCCTGCTCTTGCCCTGCTGGTCACACTTCTCTTAATGCAGCTCAGGACGCGGTTGGCTCTCTGGGCTGCACTCACACTGCAGGTTCATGTTGAGCTTTTCATCACCCCAGGCCCCCAGGTCCTTTTCCTCAGGGCTGCTGTCAGCCATTTGCCACCCAGCCTGGATTTGTGCTTGGGAGAGACCAACAGCCCAGAGCTCAGACCCGAGCAGCTCTGCCTTACCTATGTTTAGGTTTTTGCTTTTGTACATCTCATAGACTCATAGTCAAGGTTGGAAGGGACCACAAGGATCATCCAGTTGCAACCCCCCTGCCATGCCCAGGGACACCCTATCCTACATCAGGCTGCCCACAGCCTCATCCAGCCTGGCCTTAAACACCTCCAGGTATGGGGCCCCAACCACCCATCCTGGGCAACCCATTCCAGGCTCTCACCACTCTCATGCTGAAGAACTTCCTCCTCTCATCCAATCTGAATCTCCCCACCTCCAGCTTTGCTCCATTCTCCCTAGTCCTGTCACTACCTGATAGCCTCAAAAGTCCCTCCCCAGCTTTTCTGTAGGCCCCCTTCAGATACTGAAATTGCCACAATAAGGTCACCTGGGAGCCTCCTCTTCTCCAAACTGAACAGCCCCAACTTTTTCAGTCTGTCCTCAGAGGTGTTGCAGCTCTCTGATCATCCTCATGGGCCTTCTCTGGACATGCTCCAGCATGTCCACATCCTTCTTGGAATAGAGGCTCCAGAACTGGACATAGTGCTCCAGGTGGGGTCTTACCAGGGCAGAGCAGAGGGGGAGAATCACCTCCCTCGACCTGCTGGCCACACTTCTGATGCAGCCCAGGATCTCGTTGGCTCTCTGCACTGCAAATGCACACTGCTGGCTCATGTTGAGCTTCTCATCCACCTGCACCCCCAACTCCCTCTCCACAGGGCTGCTCTCAGTAAACGTATGAGTGTTGGAGACATCACCATTGATTTCCTTTCTCAGCCTATAATCTAATTTCTCATTAAAATCCTCCAATTAGCCTCAAACCAAAACACTCGTACCAAGTATATTGAGCTTTGTTATTATGATGAAATACGTTGAGAGAGTTGATATATTTCCTGTATTAAATAATGACTTACATGACAAACTGTCTCCTCTCTGACTGGGAACATAAGGGCATGTGTTGGTTGCATGCTGACTTTTTAATACTTACATGAAACCATTTGGCAAAGTCACAGCAGCCTTTCTGCTTTGCATTTCTGTTTTCCACAGTTAGGCAGAGAGCAATGCACACTTAACAGAAACACAGAGCCTTGTTAGGCTTAGACACACATGGCAAGAGACAGCTTTAGAAAAATACTTTCAAGATGTGCTAACCATCTGCAAGAAATAAATAAGTTATGGCACAAGAACCAATGGCCACACAAGGTCTTCAGCAGATGCAGAGTCTGTAGAACTTGCTGCAGGCCTGACGGTGCATAAAAGATGCCACAGCAATCTGCAATGGAATTCTTGCATCTATTTGTCACAGCTCAGCACTGTTCTTATCACTGAGGCCAAATGACATCCCATTCTGAAGTTGAATAGCTGAGCCCAAACCAGATGATCTCTGCTCCATGCACCAGTGCGTGGTACACGCAACTTAGCTGTGCCCAGACTCCCACTCTCACAGTTAGGGCAGCATCCTGCTCTGCTCAGACCCAATACAGACCTCCTCTGCTTGTCAGGAGCAGCCAAGCACCATCCCACCTTGGAAGTCACTGCTTTTCCAGACCTGCTGGTGTATATTCACTATGTCATCCATAGAATCATAGAATCATAGAATGGTTTAGGTTGAAAGAGACCTCAAAGATCACCCAGTTCCAACCTCCCGCCATAGGCAGGGAAACCTCTCACTAGATCAGGTCACTCAAGACCTCATCCAGCCTGGCCTTGAACACCTCCAGCCAGGGAGCAGCCGCAACCTCCCTGGGCAACCTGTTCCAGTGTCTCACCACCCTCACTGTGAAGAACTTCCTCCTAACATCACGTTCAAATCTCCCCTCCGCCAATTTGAACCCATTCCCCCTTGTCCTGTCATTACAAGACCTTGTGAATAGTCCCTCCCCAGCCTTCCTGTAGGCCCCCTTCAGATCTTGGTTAGAAAAACCCAGTCTGTAAATTTTAGTTGGAGTTTCGACAAAACCTGTGAAGAGCAATCATGTAAGTGGCTATTCCAGCAGATCAGAATTGTTGTGTCCTGTGAGTTGTGCATGAGTGGCGACAGGCACCCATGGAGGCATGACTGGAATGGGATCCCTGACTGCCAATAGTGTGCTGCTCACACCAAAAAAGATGTGTCTGCCCTTGGTCTGGTTTGGACTGAAATGGCTCTGAGCTTAAAAATTAATGAGATCTTAGTGTGTCATTTATTGCATGTATTTGTAATTTCAAGCTATGACAGGAGTGATCCTGGAGGAGTAAAGATAAAAGCTATTTGGGTTTTCTGATGGAAGAATATACCTGAGTCTTTTTCTGTTATTCTAAGGAGGTTTTGAATTCCATCTGAGTCTAAATTTCTCCATCAGAGTTAATTAATTTATCATATGTGCATTGTCATAGAAGGCAGCTGTTGTCCTTGTTGCCTATTGTAGTGGTTTTGCAGTTACCTGCCCCCCCACCTTTTGTAAAACCCAGCTAGGACTCAAAAACACTGGAAGTTAATAAATGAAGCTTTATATTTACAGTGATGCACAATATACAAGCAGATATTTACAAGGTATTACAGATATTTACAGATATATACGTTAAAAAGGTAATACAGACACCACACCCCTCCCAGAGACCAAAATCCCCAAGAGAGGGTAACCAAATACCCCCTACCACCTTTCCCCCCTTCCCCAGTCTTATCTCACCACCTGTTGATGCTGCACATAAGCTGAAGTAGATTGTCCAGGGGGATTAGTAGAAAAGAGTTAGTAATTTTACTCTGAATTAGCTACCAAGACAAAGAGAAAGGAGACCATGCAGGAGAAGCAGCCACAGCTCAGAACGGTCAGAAGCCATCTGCTATCTGTTGTTTTCAGAACAGTTCTTAAAAACAACTTTTTTCCTCTCTCTCAGTAAAACTCGGTGAAGTGACACACTGTGTTTACCTCTCTCAGCCAATAGTCTAATTTCTCACTCAAATTCTCCAATTAGCTCAAGCCAACACACCTATACAGCACTGATCTCATTCAGGCTGACAAACTGTGAGTGGACAGAGCTCTGTGCAGTTAAACCATGGAGCACTCCCCCAGAGTAAAAACTTCACAGTGGCGCATTTACATTGTGCCTGTGCAAGATGGACACTTTCAGCAGCAAAACTTCTTCTTACAGGGTTTGTTTGTGTGATTTGGTTCTGCAGGACTGGGCTTATGGGCCTTCTCCATTAACCACTAATGTATGGAAGCAGTGAATGTAATTCCAGCTCCACCTGCTATAGATGCTTTCATACTATGACATAGAAAGCATGGTGTGAATGCCTTTCTGCCCTCTGTGCTTGGCTGAGAAGAAATGACTCCTGACACAAAGCCACATTTACATGATATCCAATGTAAAATGCCATCTTTCATCTCTACCAGTTTTGTCCCCTTCCACCTTCCATTTAGCTTTAAAAGTAGGAAAATGGACTGGTCCTCTGATTCAGTAGCATCTTTATTGCTAGGAGGAAGGATGTGACAGCATCTTGAAATATGGCAGCTGCAAAATGGTGCAGGTCCACTGGCTTAAGTTATTTGCAGAGGGAATGGCAGTTTGTTTTCAGCCAGTTGGTATAAAGGACAGTTTGGGACAGAAAAGAGGAGCTAGTAAGATTGCAACGATTTTGAAGCTAAGCACCTGTCTATGCTGTGACCCAGAGAGCAGTTGGAAGTGTTTGGTATTTGCACATTTATCAGTTTTGCATCGTTCTCCATGTCTGTACAGATTCAGCAGAAAATTGCTTTGAAATTAAAACAAGAGTAGAGGGAAGTTGCAAACAAGAATAAATAAGAAACAAGGGACAGCAGCACCTTGAAGCTCTCAGTTATTAGAACATATTTCAACAAGCGCCTTGGGATGATCAATCTGTTTGTCTAGACTTTCTAAAATGGGTTACTCAAGGGCACAAGCAGCCTTCATCATGACTGGGCTTTACACCATGTGGCTGTCAAACAGATGTGGAGCCAAAGGGCTGTGTGCACCTCTGGACTGTATCCCTTTATTGTTTTGTGCCTCTGTAATGGTTGGATATGAATACAAGATATGAATTTGAAAATGAATAGACTAGACTAGTCTAGAATAGACTAGAATAGAATAGATTAGACTAGACTAGACTAGAATAGAATAAACCAGGTTGGAAAAGACCTGCAAGATTATCCAGTCCAACCTATCATCCAGCCCTAGCCAATGGCACTAAGTGCCCCATCCAGGCTTTTCTTGAACACCTCCTGGGACGGCAAATCCACCACCTCCCTGGGCAGCCCATTCCAATGCCAATCACTCTCTCTGGGAAGAACTTCTTCCTAATATCCAGCCTATACCTTCCCTGGCACAACTTGAGACTGTGTTTCCTCATTCTCTTGCTGGTTGCCTAGGAGAAGAGACCAACCCCCACCTGGCTACAACCTGCCTTCAGGTAGTTGTAGACAGCAGTGAGGTCACCCCTGAGCCTCCTCTTCTCCAGGCTAAACAACCACAGCTCCCTCAGCCTCTCCTCACAAGGCTGTGCTCCAGGCCCCTTACCAGCTTCGTCGTCATTCTCTGGACAAGTTCCAGTACCTCAACATCTCTCTTGAATATAGTTTATTAATTTTGTTATTCAGGAACTTGCCACCAGACAGTATTTTTAACAGTAATGAGTTCTTTGCATGGTCATGAAAACATTATACAGAGAGAAATAAACAGGAAGTCTGGAACATTTAAGGAACATAACTAGTAACAATGTAACAAATATTAAACTTGAAACTGGAAGAAATATTCTTATTTTCTTTACACCTTTTGCTCACATGGGGGCTCAAGAGGCTCTTTCCTGCTGCTAAGGCAGAAGGTACTCAGATTCACCTAAGAATTTATAGAATCTTGCTAGAGATTTGCTAAGAGGCTTTTGAGTGTTTACTCACAAAGTGGTCTCTCTGGATTTCTGGGGCTACATTACAGTATCAGACAGTGCCCAAAGCACATGGAGGCGTTTCTGTCTGGTTTCAAAGCTGTTAGAGGCATTGGAGTTCCCCCAGACCCTTTTCTCAGGAAGCTGGGGGTATAGCACAGTCTCTCACCTGGTTCCTCTTGACTCCCAAAAGCTGTAGACTTGCAGAGGAGTAGGCAAGATGCAGTGAGATGGCAACACCAAGAGCATGTAGAAGAAACAATGGCAGTAGCAGAAGGCATGAATGCAACGGCAGAGCAGAGCCTCCTGTTACCTGCTCATCTCCTTTTATCAATGTACACCTGAGACTAATGGGCCTCTGGACACAGGATAGCCAATCATGGTATCAGTTAGCCAGGTCTGACCACATTAGGTGAAACCAGGGCTTTTGTTTTCCCTTCCTGTGGTTGCTTCTCCAATCACAAAAGGTGGGGGATCAAGGGAACATGTCTAGGGAAGCCAGGACATGTTCAGGCCTATTTAGACCCACCACAACACCCTCCTTCCCTTTTCAGCAATTGGTAACAGCAAAAGAAGGGCAAAGTTCTTGTGGTGGGGTTAAAATTACCTCCAAAATAAGATCCCCAGACTAGCTCAGAAAGTTTGGAAGCAAAGTGAAGCTGTTTTTACAGTAAAGTTAAAATCTAAAAGCATAAAACACAACAAATATGTACAAAATATATTTACATAAGTTTACAATTATTATTACAACTCAGAAATAACACAAGAAACTCCCTATGGACAAACCCAAAAGGGGCTACCAGCCTCCCTTCCCCCTCTGTAAAGCTTGGGTATGAATGCAAGAAATTATTTTTGAAAATTAATATGGTTTATTAATTTTGTTATTCAGAACCTCTCCCCCGACGAGTATTTTTGATAGCAATGGGTTCTTTGCATGGTCATTAAAACATTATACAGAGGGAGATAAGAAGGGAATCTGGAACACTTAAGAAACATAATCAGCAACAATACAACAAATATCAAACCTGAAACTGGAAAGAGTTAGTTACTTTACACCTCCTGCCCACCTGGGAACAAGGTGAAACCTGGGGTGAAACCAGGGCTTTTGCTTTCCCTTCCTGTGGTTGCTTCTCCCAGCACGAAAGCTGGAGGAGCAGGGGAACATGTCTGGGCAAGGCAGGGCATGTTCAGGCCTATTTAAACCTACAATATTCTAGGTATATTCCACTCCGGAACAGAGCACTTTAATCAAAAGGGAGAAAATTTGATTGTGTAACACTATTACATTACATCATTACATACAGCCCAGTGATTCTGTCAAGGGAAAGAATCTTTTGGGAGCGTTTTGCTAGTATAAGTTGAAACCTGTTGGCTCTGTCACTGGCAAAACTCTGTTTGTTTGTGGCTTTTATTCCTGGCGGGGGCTTCTGGAGCTGGATCTCCAAATCTGGCAGTGCCAAACAGCTGCAGCCTTTTGTGACATATTGTTGTTTTTCTCTCTTTCCATGGACAAATCCTAAAACTATGCTTCTTTTTCTCCTTATTGCTGACATAATGGTGCTTCCTTCCAAGAATAGCTAAAACAGGCTGGGAACACAATAGCTGGCCTTTGGGCTAAATATTTTGTAAATATCACACGAATATTTTAGGATTAATGACCTGTTTGCATTTGTCAGTCAGGGATATTGTCTGATTTTTCTGTCTTTTCACTTTCACCAGCTTCTTTGCTGGTTGGTGTCAGTGTTCCATATATACAGAGGAATGTTATTAATCTGATGACAATTTATGCAACAAGGTTGTTGGAGGTGAACACCAGGCTAATTGGAAAAACAAGAAAATGGGAATTTTGATATAGTTTGCAAGAGGAAAGGGGGGGTGGGGGGGCTTAAAAACTGTCAGGAGAGATTCATATTAGGAGTATTTTGCTGTACCAAGAAGTATTGAAGTTCTGAGCTTTGAATGTGGGCTGACACTTAACAATAAGCAAACATTTTCTCACACTTATATCTTGTTACTTTTTGCTGATTTTTTATGTGCCAAGAAGGGTGTGCTGGTTTGAGGCTAATTGGAATGTTTTAATGAGAAAAATTAGATCATAGGCTGTGGAATGAAAACAATGGTGATGTCTACTTCAGTCATAGGTTTACTGAGATGTATAAAAGCAAGGACATAAACATAGATAAAACAATGAGTGTGTCTCTGTGGAGTCAGAGCTCTCCTTGGCTTCTAACTGGATCTGTGTAACCCAAACAATCAATTCTGATTCTAACCACCCTGGCTGATCTTCCCTCTTTACCTTGCATGTAAGGTAGATTCTGGGATAGGGTTGGGAGGTGGGGGGAAGGTGGAAGGGTGGTTGGGGACCCCTCTTTGGGCCTCTGATTTCCGCGAGGGAGCCCCAAACACAAGAAGGACGTGGAACTGTTTGAGCAAGTTCAGAGGAGGGACCTGAAGATGATCAGAGGGCTGGAGCAGCTCTGCTCTGAGGACAGGCTGAGAGAGTTGGGGCTCTGCAGCCTGGAGAAGAGAAGGCTTCGAGGAGACCTTATAGTAGCCTTCCAGTGTCTGAAGGGGGCCTACAGGAGGGCTGTGGAGGGACTATTCACAAGGTCTTATAATGACAGGATGAGGAGTAATGGGTTTAAACTGGCAGAGGGGAGATTTAAATAGGATGTTAGGAAGAAGTTCTTTCCAGTGAGAATGGTGAGACACTGGCACAGGTTGCCCAGGGAGGTTGTGGCTGCTCCCTCCCTGGAGGTGTTCAAGGCCAGGCTGGATGAGGCTTTGAGTGACCTGTTCTAGTGGGAGGTGTCCTTGCCTATGTTGGGGGGTTGGAACTGGATGATCTTTGATGCCCCTTCCAACCTAAACCATTCTATGATTTCTGTATATATCTGTAAGTATTTGTAATATATTGTAAATATCTGCTTGTATATTGTGCTAAACTATTAATATAATAGCTTTATTAATATAAAGCTTCATTCCTTAACTTCCAGCTGGCTGAGTCTAGTGTGGGTGAATTCAAATGTGGTGGTAACTCCCAAACCATCATGGAAGGTAATTGTAATTTTTCTTTCTCCTTCTGGCAGAAACAGAAATGGACTGCCCATATAGTTTTACCTTTCACTCACTAAAAAGCAAGAAATGCAGCAAATTTGTAAGTTCTTTTTTGCGACATCTTCCTATACATAGAGGTGCAGAGCTCCAAACACATACAAACAGTAGCTTGTGTATATTGATGTGGAATCTTTCCACAAGTGCAGATGTGGAACTCCAGAGGATTGTGCATGCCCCCAGGTTTTCATGTCACAGCTGCCTGCAGTTCAATGATAGTACATGGAAATAAATACTTTAGCGTCTGCATATATTTGAAGCCCTGCACCTGAGTACAACACAAGGCAGCCAAATATACCCATTGACTATGAAAGGTTGCTTGATGCAAACAGATGTCCCTCTGTTTGGCTCCAGACATCTGGGTATGTTATGCAGTGGGTTTGTGTGTGTGGTTTTCGACTGTGAACTTCATCACTGCAGAGATGTCAGGTGTTGGCACTCTTGACATGAGCACTGAGATGGTTCAGGTGGACCACCTGACTAGATGCCAGATTTGTGTTTCAAACTAGACCTTCAGCTGAGGTACAGCTCCATGAAAAGCAACAGAGCAGGGAGGTTTGTGCTGGCTGAGGATCTTCAACACATTATTTGTACAAAGTCCAAAGCAAAGTGATGTGTTTCATTTCCATAGGAAAAAAAAAAAGAGAATTAATGGGTATGAGGGAAAAAACCAAACAACACAACAGTGCAGAAAGCACTAGAAGAAAAGCAGTGATGACCTTTAGTTCAGTAGTTCTCTGGCTCAGTGCACACAGAGGACCTGAGACACCAGGGGAACCAGCTTCTGTACTGTAACAGAATGCCCTGAGAAGAGCAGAGGAGAAAGGCCAGACCAGCTAGAGGTAAATGTGACTCCATCCCATCCTCTTATCTGTCACCACTGCCTAGGCAAAAGATCTGACTGCACCTTGTGACAGAGGAGAGTAATTCAGGGTTGGGTTTGAGGCTGGAAAATATTCATATTTCACCAAAAAGCCAACTAACCAACCAACCAACCAACCAAAAAACCCCCAAACCAACCAAACAAAAATTTCAATTGGTTCTTTCCTTGTTCTCTTCCATTGGACTTACTCCAGCTTGTGGTAAATGGCATTGGAGCAAAAGCTGGAATGTTAATGTTTTGGGTTTGATGAAAATGCTTGGCACTGACTTTCCTACAGTAAGGAATAAAAATCCTTTTCCTGCCAACCTTGTTCAACCATTACTATGTACCATAGCCTGCAAGTCCTCTGTCTGCATTTTCACAGTGCAAAGCTGCAAGTCAAAAACCGCAGTGAAATGTAATTTCAGACATCATTTTGTCAAGTTCAAACTTTGAATCGTTGAGACTGGAGAGGATGTCAGGATGGCTCTACCCCAATCTCCTCTCAGAATCAGGGTCAGCTCATGAAATTCAACAAGGAAAAGTGTAAAGTCCTGCACCTGAGTCGGCACAATCCCAAGCACAAATACAGGGCTGCTCTCCTGATGAAAAGGACCTGGGGGTCTTGGCTGATGAAAAGCTCAACACGAGCCTGCAGTGTGAGTTCAGCCCAGACAGCAACTGTGCACTGGGCTGCAGCAAGAGCAGCGTGGCCAGCAGGGCAAGGGAGGGGATTCTCCTCCTTTGCTCTGCTCTCTTCAGACCCCACCTGGAGTACTGAGTGCAGTTCTGGAGCCCCCAACACAAAAAGGACATGGAACTGTTGGAGCAAGTCCAGAGGAGGGCCACAAAGATGCTCAGAGGTCTGGAGCAGCTCTGCTATGAGGAAAGGCTGAGAAAGTTGGGGCTCTGAAGCCTGGAGAAGAGAAGGCTTTGAGGAGATCTTATAGTAGCTTTTCAGTATCTGACAGGGACCTACAGGAGGGCTGTGGAGGGACTATTTACAGGGTCTTGTAATGGCAGGACAAGGAGTAATGGGTTTAAGCTGGCAGAGGGGAAATTTAAACGGGATGTTGGAAGGAAGTTCTTCACAGTGAGAATGGTGAGACACTGGCAGAGGTTGCCCAGGGAGGTTGTGGCTACTCCCTCCCTGGAGGTGTTCAAGGCCAGGTTGGATGATGCTTTGAGTGACCTGTTCTAGTGGGTGGTCTCCCTGCCTTTAGCAGGGGTTTGGAACTGGATGATCTTTGAGGTCACTTCCAACCTAAACCATTCTATGATTTAGATCAGGTTGCTTCAGTTACCTGAAATTCTCCAGAGAAGAAGATACTACAAATTCTTGAGTAGCTTATTCCAGTGCTGACTGTTATGATAAAAATGTTTTCCTTTGTGATTGCCCAAAACCTCCCTTGTTTCAGTTGCTGACCATTGTCTCATCTTCCTGCCATGTACTTCTTCATAGCCTGGCTCTATCTTCTCAGTGACCTTCTCTCAAGTACTTCAAGGCTCCCACTGTGTTCCTTCTCCTTCCTCTTCCCTGTTTCTTGATCCTTGTGGTGTCCAGAGATACATGAAGTGGTTTTTCAAAGCCACTCTTTCCACTCTCAGCATGTAAACAAGCTTTTTAAGCAGGCATTTCTCCTCTTTTGCTGGCCTTTAGCAGTCAGAATAATTATTTAACATTGCTGAAACTCTACCTTGCAGTGAAAAGGCTTTTTACAAGAAAGATTCCCACTGAGCTAGCACCATTATATCACACATCAACACAGAATCTGAGGGCTTGGTAGAGATACTGAGTTTTCCCTATGTATGCACAGAGAAAACTGCACTGAATGGACTTCATCTGTGCTGATACAAAACTGCGTGGTAATGAATGTGCATTGGACTGAATGACACAATGAGTAGAAGGTATTGGATTGGTCTACAGCAATATGCTGATATGAAGAAAATAACTCCAAACGTTTCTTTCAGTTTATGGGAAGAATTTGCACCAACAATTACAACAACTGCCTATCAAGAATATTGTTTAGGCAGCCATATGGTAAGAAGAGAGAATGATCCATCTCAGAGGGCTGGAAAGGAAGAATCAGAAATGGAAACCAACATAAGGGGAAAAAAAAACAACACACAAACATGAAGAAATATAATAGACACATAACAGACATACCCAGAGCATTTAAATTAGACATAGAATAATAGAATGGTTTAGGTTGGAAGGACTTCAAAGATCATCCAGTTCCAACCACCTGCCACAGGCAGGGACACCTCCCACTAGAACAGGTCACTCAAAGCCTCATCCAACCTGGCCTTGATCACCTCCAGGGAGGGAGCAGCCACAACCTCCCTGGGCAACCCGTTCCAGTGTCTCACCACCCTCACTGGAAAGAACTTCTTCCTAACATCCCATTTAAATCTCCCCTCTGCCAGTTTAAACCCATTACCCCTCATCCTGTCATTACAAGACTTTGCTTTGAGTTGGGACTTGCAAAGGTCATGTAGTCCAACCACCTTGCAGTGAGAGGGGAACTCCTCCATTAGGTGAGGTTGCCCAGAGCCCTGTTGAGCCTGATATATTACTACTATTATTACTTCTATTCT
Organism: Psilopogon haemacephalus; assembly: GCA_013396835.1. Lineage (NCBI taxonomy): Eukaryota > Metazoa > Chordata > Aves > Piciformes > Megalaimidae > Psilopogon > Psilopogon haemacephalus. Next base: position 156,994 of record VWZI01005118.1, read on the forward strand.
ATTCTATTCTATTCTATTCTATTCTATTCTATTCTATTCTATTCTATTCTATTCTATTCTATTCTATTCTATTCTATTCTAGAATAAGCCAGGTTGGAAGAGACCTCCAAGATCATCCAGTCCAACCTATCACCCAGCCTTATCCAATGGCACTAAGTGCCCCATCCAATGACAAATATTTTAATACTACTAGTATAAGAGTATAGAGAGTGAGTGATGCACAATGCAATTGCTCACTAGCTGAAACCCTAATGCATATCTCACTTCCAAGGTATGATACCTCCTCCTGCTTCCTGGCCAGTTCCTCAGTTTGTGTACTGAGCATAACATATGGTATCACACCCTTGGCTAGTTTGGGTCATCTATCCTGGCTGTACCGTCTCTCAACATCCTGTTAAAAAGTGACTCTATCCTAGGCAAACCCAGGACACAAACAGAATCTTCTGTGAGTTGAAACCTTAAGCAGGTAAAGTAGGGGTGGCAGGAAGAAATTTGCTTCCTGTGCAGAATCCCATGGTAAAGCTGTGTGAATTGGTTTTCCTTAGTGTGTTTTGACCTGTGCTGTTTTGAGGCTGATTAGAATATTTTAGTAAGAGAAATTAGGTTACAGGCTGTGAAAAGAAAACAATGGTGATGTCTACTTTGCTGAGATTTACAAGAGCAAGGACATAAACATAGATAAGACAGAGTCACTCTGGTCTGGGTTCTGGCTGTTGGTCTCTCCCTCTCCTTGCCTTCTAGCTGGATCAGTCTAACCCAACTAACTGATTCTGCTTTTAACCCCCCTTGCCAATCCTCCTAATTCATCTTACATGTAGGGCAGATTCTGTGATAAGATTGGTGGATGGGGGAAAGGTGGAAGGGTGGTTGGGAACCCCTCTTGGGGACTCCAATCTCTGGGAGGGGTGTGGTGTCTCTATTACCTTTTTAATGTATATAGCTGTAAATATTTGTAATAAATTGTAAATATCTGCTTGTATATTGTGCTAAGCTGTGAATATAAAGCTTCATTCCTTAACGTCCAGCTGGCTGAGTCTAGTCTGGTTGAATTCAAATGTGAAGGGGGGGGGGGTTGGGGGGGGGTAACTCCTGAACCACCACATGACCAAATTGTGCCATTTTTTCAGAGGCAGGCATTTTGCTCTGACCAGCAGTAGGAAAATCCATAGGGTGAAGAGAACCAATTTGTGACAGAGAAACTGGAGATATGTTTGCCTATAAACTCTATTGCTGCTCTTACCCTGCTGCTGGTAGAAGCCATAAGGGTGACAAATTAGCTCTCTTGCAACCCAAACAGTATGGGGGCTAAGTGTTAGAGATTATGAGGCAGTATTAGGTCTGGAAGGAAAGCAGTTTATGATCCTACATAGGGATCCATGTAAATGATCCCATTTTTTAACACATCTGTCAGTTCTCAGAAATAACTGCGGTTATGAAGGCAGCAAGGCTTGCACTTACCCATACACTTAACTATAGATTTAGCTGTAAATTACAGCTATAATGGAAGCGTTGGAGCTGGTTAGCTCTGTAGTAAGTTTTGTACTGACAAATGCCTGTTGGGATTGTAGTTTAATTGGGCCTTGGCATGGGAAGGAGGTCTCACTGGAAGATATGCCCAGAGCATGATTATCAGTTGCATTATGCTGCCCTGTGGATTTCACAATGCTATCTGTGCTGGTTTGAACTAATTGGAGAATTTGAGTGAGAAATTAGACTATTGGCTGAGAGAGAAAAACACAGTATGGCACTTCACCAGAGCTTTACTGAGAAAGAAAAAAAATTGTTTTTAAGTACTGTAACCAAAACATTAGATATCAGATGTGGCTGCTTCTCTTGCATGGTTTCTTTGTCTCTCTGCCTAGGTAGCTAATTCTCAGTAATACTACTAACTTCTTTCTTACTTCTAACCCCGCTGGCTGATCTACCTCCACTTATCTGCAGCATCAACAGATGGTGAGATAAGATTGGGGAAGGGGGGAGAGGTGGTAGGGGGTGGTTGGTTACCCCTCTTGGGGATTTGGGTCTCTGGGAGGGGTGTGGTGTTTCTGTATTACTTTTTCATTGTGTATATCTGTAAATATCTGTTATACCCTGTAAATGTCTGCTTGTATATTGTGCAAAGCTGTAAATATGAAGCTTGATTTATCAGCTTCCAGTGTTCTGAGTCCTAGCTGGGGTTTATATCAAAAGGTGGGGGGGCAGGTAACTGCAAAACCACCACATTATCCAGAGAAAAGCATTGGCCAAGGTGGGCAAGAGGAGGATGACCAAAGAAGTCAAATATGTCTTATCTGTTGCCACTGGAAGGGGCTGGAAGAAGCGGATGATTAGTGAAAGGGGGACTCTGCTTCCTGGCATTGCAAATTGCCGTTGCACTTCTCAGGCCATTATTGCATACAGTTTCACATGCAGACAAAGTTGGAGACAAGTGGAAAGTGGTCCTGTCAGAGGTTACAGAACAAATCAGCACAGGAGATGGGAAGAGACTTACTTCTCAATGGGAGTCTATTGATTTTTTTTTTTTTTTTTTAACTTCTTAACACATTTGCCT
>VWZI01005120.1:0-27584 GCA_013396835.1 Psilopogon haemacephalus
CCCCTGCACTCAAGCCACTCTCCAACACTGGAAGAGACAGAAAAATACTTGAGCCAGTCCACAGAGCTCCACTGCAGTAGGCACTGTAAAACTGCATATGAAAGAATAAAGCTAGTCACAATAATTTTACAGTTTAAATAGCTAAGACAGACGGTCAGTGAAAAATGGCATCACTAAGAGCTGAGATGAAAAGGCCAGAACTATCAAGAGAGACAGATAGCTAGAAATGAAATACAAGCCTCCTGATTCCTAATCCAGTGTCCCTCCCCTAGATCACACCACTACTTTCATGAGATTACTTTGGAGCTTTATTCAGAACCCTAATGACCCAAAACATACTTATTTAATGTTTCCTCAGCTTAAAATAAGATTTATATGTTCATGCACAGGCATGAAATGTCTGCTCCAGTAAACAGTGTTTTAGCCAGGGTGAACATAACACTGCTTTTAGTTTGTGTGTGACAGTAAGATTCTCATACTGTATCTTTAGTGTATCTTTTTATAACTTGCATGTGGTATTTTCCTATCATGCCAATAAAAAAAAAAATTCTGATCAAATCACCCCATCATAATAATACTATAAACTTTTATTCCAAGACAAAACATGATTCAGCTTATATTTTCTTTTTTTTTTTTTTTTTTCCAGAATATTTCCAAAGACAAGACAAAAGTAATGATTGTATAAACCCATATATTTGGATGTGCAGTTAAATACCTAGGGTGAATCTGTGGTGTGGAGTAAAGGATAAAACATCAGCTCTGCATCTACCCCATGACTGGTTCTGCCCCTAAGGCAGCTGTTCACTTTTAATGTTTCTGATTTTAAGCGTAAATTACTGATGCAGAGACTATATTTACATGGGAATTACATTCACTTGTACAATGGATTAATGACTTTCAGAAAGACCAACTTAAGCCAGACACTCTTTGAGCTTCAGATATAAAATTGTGTGGCTTGGAAGATGTGTTTGCTTTCTTTGGAGATGCATAAGAGATGATTGATAATCATCTGAAATTATGAATAATTATCAGGAACAATAGGAAAACACAACGTTGTGTAACATTGTGCTGTGCAGTATGTAGGCCAGGTTGTTACATCACAGCTGCCAGATTTGCATGACTGTGAATAAAAATAAGAAGAATAAATCACAGTAAATCATAGACTTGGCCTTCTTTCTAGCTTAGCTTTGTTCCTTTATTTTATTTTATTTTATTTTATTTTGGTGCTTGATTGAATAATGTAAAGACCACTTGTCACACAGAATGTATTGGGAGATCTCACTCTGGAAGATGATAGGAGTGTTTTTTAATATAGAGCCTGTGAAAGTACTGGGCCTTTAAGCAAGAAATGCCTAGGAAGAGATTAAACCACACAATGCCTTATTGCTGGGAGCTGGAGTAGCAGGCAAAATGTGTCTATTTCTGCCAATGTGCTGCATTTCAAAGCCTAAATATAATAGGCTTAGTAGTGAAGTTAAAGTTAAAATGAAACAGAAAGGCAATGTTTTCTTCTGATTCACACCCTACAAGTTACATTTGTAAGGAGGTTTTAAGGTAGGTTCATAGAAAAATCCAATAATTGGTTCTTCGTATAATCACAAAGGTCTAATCCTATGCTCATTAAAGTAATTGATAAAACTCTCACTGACGTCAGTAGTGTGGGATTGAGCCCTAATACAGCACATTGGCTTTTAGACATGTGTCACATGCAAAAGTTAATAAATAAAAAGGCACACAGAAACATACAGAAGCTACTCAGAAGAAGATCTTTTCAGATACTGAATACTGTGTCCTTATCTCACAGACACACACAGGCAGTGAAATGGCTAATCCAGACCAAGACTCCTCCTGTTCCAAGATAATGGCAATGCCTTCATTCAGTGATGGGAAATGTAGTGAGAGAAAGGAAAATTTTAGGTGTGCTTTAGCCCAACAAAGAGAAAACACAGTTTTATAAAATGTTGGAAGAGGAAATGAAAAGGCATAACGATTTTACCAACCACAGGACAGAGATGCTGTTGTAGAATCACACAAATTTATTACAGTATCAAATAGCAACTTCCAGTTTCATTTTTTGAACAAGCAATTCTACATGCACAAAGGCAAAGCTGAGTAAGGGGTTAGTAATTTAGAACCAGCTGAAATGCTGAGCATAGTAACTGTAGTTTACTCAAGGAAATGCTTTTTCACTTAGAATGCATCTCCTAAGTTAGTAACTGCACACCAGACGCTTTTCTAATGCAAACATAAAATGGCCTGGACTTTCACTGAACTATAGCAAACCAAAGCAGTTATTGATCTGTTAGCACCAGTGAGTTGTGGCTTACGCTTCAGGAATTCCTCTTAAACTCTCTGACTTCTCTCTTTATCCTCAGCTTTCTTACCCGAACCTCTCCCACACAGTGTGATTTTTGTCTTTAGCCTGATAACACATTTTCAGTCCTCTACTTCTTCTAAGTCCTCAAAATACCAGCTGTGTCTCCACATTAATTATTTCCTCCAGCCAAATTCAATCCAGATTCCATAGTAGGTCAAGTTCTCGGTTTATGTAAATTAACCGGGTGTAAATTAAATTATGTTGGTATTTTTGCTTAGATTTAAATGATGCTAACTAAAGCAGTCAACCTGCAAAACTTCCATTTTAAATACTGTGTTTGTTGTGATAATGCCTCAAAACTAACAAAAAATGAAGTTCCATTGTGCTGGCACTGTATAGAACTGTCATTGTTTTGAACCTTCAGTCATGATCTTTGGCACTTTTCCTTCCAGGTCCTGTATTCCTGATAATTTATAAAATGAGAGTAATAATTGTCTTTTGTTCCTTCATGCTCTGTGAAGAGGAAGATGGTCTCATCAACAGTCATGGAATGCCTTCTTTATCTCACTTTCTATCATTCATAAAAACCACAAAATCCCACAATCAAATGGTCTTGCAGGATTATACTCCACAAAACCAGACTAGGAATTTAGACTCCTACTGACCCAGAATTAAACCATGCAAGCAGGTTCGTGTCTGGGTGTTTGAGTCCAAACCTTTTCCCACAGAAATTCAAAGAGGATCAGATATGAGGTCCTGATTTTGCACTATTTCTAAATCCTAGTAATTTTAACTTAATCCAAGCCTCAGCTACAGAACTATACCATTTTAATCAGGACACTACTGACAAATTTGAAAGTGAAAATAGGAAACTGAGAGTGACATTTGCAGCTACTGTCATTGATTAGCAACATATTTTGTATGAAGTAGGCATTGAAATATCATAATTTTCCTCTCAGTCTGCTTCTGCACTGTTGTGACTATCGATTTCAGTGGAGTTATCCCTAAGTCACCCTAGTGTAAGTGGAAAAGGTTCCATCTTCAAAATGGGAACCAACCTCACTTTACTTGGTAGCATTAATTTGTTTTCTGTCTCTGCTCTTTGACAAAAGGTGGGATTTATTTCTTCCCAAGTTTTATCTTTAATTGTGTGAGTCATTCACAACAAGGACTGGGTCTTTTTGTTAAGTAAATTTTCAGGTTTATACTTATTGTCCTGATGTCCTGATTTTGCAGAGCATGTTTTGCCAGGAAAAGAATTGGGATTGCCCCTAAGACCTTTTAGGTATTGAATCATAGAATCATAGAATGGTCTGGGTTGGAAGGAATCTCCAAAAGTCATCTAGTCCAGCCCCTTCTGTAGTAAGCAAGGGCATCCTCAACTAGATCAGGTTGCCCAGAGCCCTGCCAAGCTTCACCTTGAACATCTCCAGGGGTGGGGTCCCAACCACCTCCCTGGGCAACCAGTTCCTGTGTTCCACTACCCTCGTGGTAAACAACTTGTTCCTAACATAATCTAAATTTGCTCTTCGCTAGTTTGAAGTCATTGCCCCTCATCCTATCACTGCAGGCTCTAGTAAGCAGTCTCTCCATCCTTCTCTTCTCCAGGTTGAACAACCCCAGCTCCCTCAGCCTGTCTTCACAGCAGAGGTGTTCCAACCCCCTGGTCATTTTCGTGGCCCTCCTCTGGACCCTCTCTATCAGGTCCATGTCCTTCTTATACTGAGGGCTCCACACCTCAATGCAGTACTCTGGGTGAGGTCTCACTAGAGCAAAGTGGCAGAATCACCTCCCTGGATCTGCTGGCAATGCTGCTTTTGATGCAGCCCAGGGTGTGATCTGCTTTCTGGGCCACAAGCTCACACTGTCTGCTCATGTCCAGCTTCTTGTCCATAAGCACACCCAAGTCTCTTTTTAAAAATGGCTGTAATGTTTCCTTTCTTCCAGAACCCAGAGACTTCACCTGACTGCCAGGACTTTTCAAATGTCACAGAGAGAGACTTGACAGCGACATCAGCTAGTTACCTCAGGACTCTGGGTCAGGATTACAAGATCACAAGATGTCAGGGGTTGGAAAGTGCCCAGAGAGATCATTGAGTCCAACCACCCTACCAAGAGCGGGAACATAATCTAGCTCAGGTCACATAGGAATGCATCCAGACAGGCCTTGAAAGTCTCCAGAGAAGGAGACTCCACAGTCTCTCTGGGGAGCCTGTTCCAGTGCTCTGTGACCCTTACAGGCAGGAAGTTTCCCCTTGTGTTGAGGTGGAACCTCCTGTGCCACAGCTTAGACCATTGCTCCTTATCCTATCACAGGATGAGTGCAAAGAGCCTGTCCTCCCCCTCCTGACACCCATGTCTCAGATATTTATAAACATTTATTAAATCCACTCTCACTCTTCTCTTCTCCAGACTAAAAAGCCCCAGGTCCCTCCGCCTCTTCTCATAAGCCATGTGCTCCAGTCCCTTAATCATCCTTGTAGCCCCCTGTTGGACCCTCTCCAGCTGATCCCTGTCCCTCTTAAACTGGGGAGACCAACACTGAACTCAGAACTCAAGATGGGGTCTCACCAGGGCAGAGTAGAAGGTGAGGAGAAGCTTCCTTGATCTGCTAGACACACTCTTCCTAATACACCCCAGGATCCAGTTGGCCTTTTGGGCACAAGGGCACATTATCCACCAGGACTCCCAGGTTCTTCTCCAGGGGGCTGCTCTCCAGAAGATCACCTCCCAGCCTATACGGGTGGAGTTTATTATTCCTCCCCAGGTGCAGGACTCTGAACTTGTCCTTGTTGAATCTCATTTGGTTCCTCTGTGTCCAGCTGACCAGTCTGTCCAGGTCTCACTGGATGGCCGCACAGCCTTCAGCTGTATCAGCCAAGGTTTCCAGTTTGGTGTCATCAGAAAACTTGCTGAGCAGACTCTGTCTGTCCTCCCCTCATCAACGTCATTGATGAAGATGCTGAATAGGACTGGACCCAGCCCTGATCCCTGGGGGACTCCACTGGTTCCAGCTGTCCAGCTGGACCTGGCACCATTGATCACCACTCTTTGAACTCTATCTTGTAACCAGTTCCTAATCCACCTCACTGTCTGCTCTTCCATCCCACACTTCCTGAGCTTGCTCACTAGAATATCATGGGAGACGGTGCCAAAGGCCTAGCTAAGGGATCAAGGTAGACTACATCATCTGGTCTCCCTGAATCTACCCATTCACTTATGTCCTTATAGAATGCTATCAGGTTAGTCAAGCATGATTTGCCTTTGATAAAACCATGCTGACTACTCCTGATAATCTTCTCTTCCAAGTGCCTTGAGATGCCCTCCAGAAGGAGCTGCTTCATCATTTTTCCAGGGATGGAGGTGAGGCTGACTGGTTCCATGGACTTCTACATCTTCAGGTTCGTCAGATGCTCACACATCTTGTCTTCACTTACAGTGGGAGGGATTTTGTCTCCCTAGTCTCCATCTTGTGGGCCATCAACATGAGAGCCATGAGGAGAAGGGGTGCCAGTGAAGACTGAGGAAAAAACGCTTTTGAGAATTCTGTCCTTCTCCTTGTCTGTTATTACTGGTTCCCTACTGTTGCTCATGGAGGGGGAACGCTTTCTTTAACCTTCCTCCTTTAATTGGAGGCCTTTAATACAAGGCCTTGTAATGACAAGAGGAGGGATAATGGGTTTAAACTGGAAGAGGGGAGGTTTAAACTAGATGTTAGAAGTTGTTTGCAGTGAGGGTGGTGAAACACTGGAACAGGTTGCCCAGGGAGGTTGTGGATGCTCCCTCTCTGGAGGTGTTCAGGGCTAGGTTAGATGAGGCCTTGAGCAACCTGTTCTAGTGGGAGGAGTCCCTGCCTATGGCAGGGGGTTGGAACTGGATGATCTTTGAGGTCACTTCCAACCTAAACTATTCTATGATTCCTTTTCTGGTTTACATACCTGTAGAAGCCCTGCTTGTTTTATTTCACATCTCTTGTAGAGTTCAGTTCCAGCTGTGCCTTGGCCTTCCTAACCTCATCCCTACACACACATTGCCTTGATTCAGTTTGAACCTGAGCACATTTTCAAGCTCATTACATAAAGCTTCTTTCATCTGCAAATAGGTCAAATGTGTCTCTGCAGGCGCCATGGCAGTTAAGGGCAATTAAGAGGGCAATTTAAAGGGCCACTTCAATTCTCCAGGGCATCCAGCTCAGTGAAGTGGTTTTACGGCCAAGTTAGATAGAAAAGGTCAAGCCATTTGCTGTATGAAGATCAATAGATGAACTTAAAACCAGTAATTTTAATCCAGATTCAAAAAAGTAACTTTCAGTCCAACCTGAGTTTACAGCTCAGTTCTACTACATAGGGGAACAAAGTAATGCAATCAGCAGGAGCAGGGAAGCGATCTTGGCCCTGTATTCAGCACCGGTGAGGTTGCACCTGAAATACTGTGTTGAGTTTTGGGCCCCTCACTACAAGGAGGACATTGAGTTGCTGGAGCATGTCCAGAGAAAGGCAGCAAACCTGGTGAAGGATCTGGAGAACAAGACTTATGAGGAGTTGCTGAAGGAACTGGCGTTGTTTGGTCTGGAGATGTGGAGGCTGACGTGAGGCCTCATTGCTATCTACAACTACCTAAAGGAGGTTAGAGTGAGGTGGGAGTCATCCTCTTGTCCCTAGTATAAGGTGATAGAAACAGTGGGGATTGTTTCAGGGGGAGATTTTGATTGCAGATTAGGAAAACATTTCTTCGCTGAAAGAGTGGGGAGGCATTGGAATAGGTTGCCCAGGGCAGTGGAGTCACTATCCTTGCAGGTGGTCAAGAAACGTGTGGACATGGCACTTCGGGATATAGTTTAATGGCTATGGTGGTCTTAGATTGATGGTTGGGCATTCTTTTCCAACTGAAGGAGTTCTATGATTCTAAAGCAGTTCTCTGACTTCATAGATAAAATCTCCAGGGTTGCCCAATAGTGACATAATAGGGAAGTTTTTCCCAGATCGAGCAGAAAACTCATATTTTGTCTTGATAAACCAGAAATGTGCTTCCTTAACAGGACTTCAGACTTTTAATATTTAGAAGCTATCTTACATACAAGAAGGATGAGACACCCCATGGTTATGTTTGTCTCTGTAGTCCTCTTTTGTGGTTATTGTGATAAACTGTGAATTGTTTGTTCATCAAACCTTGTAAGAATTGTTCAGTTATAAATTGTGGGGGGAGGAATGGTCGTGGAGACAAGGAGCATGTGGTTATTGGCGGGAACCCCAGGTGAAGAACGCATGCGCCAAAGTGAGACCGTCCCCTTCCAAGCATTGATGAATATGTATTAGGATAGCACATAAAAGTTACCTGTTGTTGTTCTGGGGCGCAGCCTGTTGGTAGAGCAAGAAGCTCCCCGGCTGTCCAGCGCTGTTTGCTTGTTGCTGCTTGCTAATAAAACCTTAAATTTGGATTGGTTCAGACTCACATAAATTTGTGGAGCAAATTTATAACAGTTAAGACCTCAATACCAGAGTGCTTGTGGTAGGGCATTCATTTTGAGGAGAAAAAGGAAGAGGAAAAGTGCAGTTCCATTTATTTTACCTACTCAAAGCTGCCTGTTAGACTTTCCCTGCTGAGGTTTTCCCCGTGGGCACTCGGCGAACGGCGTGCGGCGCCAGATCCCGCTCCTGCCCAGCCCTGAAACACCGCAGAGCCCGGGCGCCGACGCCGCTCCCGGCGCTGCCCGAAGCGACGCGAAGAGGCGCTAGAGGGCGGAGTGCCGCCGCTCCCGCCACGGCCGACGAGGATGGCGTTTACGGAATCGCTGACGGCGCCGGCGCTCCTCCCCGGGCCGCCGCTCTAGCTCCTCCACTCCGGGCAGGTCCGACGGCGGCAAGCCGTCCTCTCCTTGTGCAGCAGCAGAGGCGCTTCTTCTGGGAGAGTGGCGTGCGAGCCTGCCTGTCTTCCGGCATTCACAGGGAAATTCGCAGGAGGGGATGGCTGGGGGCGTCTTCTGGGGCACCTCACGCTCCCCACGCCCGCTGCGCCACAGGGAGCGCTCGCCCCCTGCCGCCCCCCCGCCTGTCGCAGTGCTCCTGCAGTCGCCGGGCTCGCCACCCCTCGCGGGAGCCATCTTCTACGCCGCCCGGGCGAAGCAGCTACAGGGGCTGCCGGCGGCCCCGCGGCTTGCGGAGAGATTTGCTTTGAGGCTGGTGACCGCTTCGCGTACAGTCTGTCACAAGAGGAGGCTGGGGCAGGTGACATTTAACCTGCGTGTCGGGCACTTGCCCGGGGATGCTGCTGAGCCGAGCACAGCGCCGTGACCGGCCCCGGTGTCAGCCTTCCACGACTCCCGTGCTGCAGGCGCGGCAGTGAGGGCACACAGGCCTTCTTATGAGTTGGGTTGTGCTTTGCTTGCTCGTTTTGTAAACGCGTGGATTTCGGGGTTTAGTGGCGAAGTTCTTTGCTCGGTGTCCCTGTCTTCCAGTCCCAGTGTGTCTGTTTGCCTTGCTGGCATCCCTGCCCAAAACACCCAAAAACACACCAAAAAACTGGCATCCTTGTAGAAGAGGACATGCTTAGCCATCAAAATACCCACCCCGAGATGCATGTTGGAGTTTTCCAGACAGGCTTAGGTGCTTTTGAAAACGCTGCTACTTGTGTTTCACTTGCTCAGCTTGTGTGAAGCTACAGTACACTGGCCCTGAATGGCAGCATTGTTGAAGAGCCAGGAGCTGTTCTAAATGACGGCACCATCTGACCATCCAGCAGAAGGCCTCTGCTCGCAGAAGCATTTCATTCTCACCAACCATGGCTTAAGTTTTCTCTGGATGGTTGCTCGTAGCAGTATCACTTGAGTGTGGTTAGTTAAGATCAGATCCAGATGGATGCCTTCACTGTGGTTTGTGTGGTGGCTTAGGAGATTAGTAACAAGTCCAAACTGATTTTGTCAGGCATACCAAACAGTTCTCAAATATTCAAGGTCAGGTATTTTCCAACAGCGTGCATTTGCCCACAGGATTTTGATGCCTGCTCCTCTACAGCTTACACTAATGTTGTAAACCCTCCTCGCCCTCTCCCGTATGAGCGGAGGCGGTGTTTAGCTACAGGGAAGTGGTGACTAGGTAATGGTTTGGATACTATTTCAGGAAAATATGAAAACAAAAGAGTTAGAGGCAGCAAAAGCAGGTATTCTACCTAATGCCCTCAGCTACCATTAAGAAACATGAAAATCTAATTGTACTGAATGGAAATGTACATCTTCATTGCTGATTATGACACGGAGGAAAATTGTTATATGATTGGCATCATAATGGCCAATGTTGAAATGTGATGACATGCCAATATGATGTACATCTCTATTAGGAATGATAAATCAAAGGTTATTCATTTGTGCTTGATTTATGCCTGGGAAATGCTACCAAGGGAAATCTTGATTTAAATCGCTGAAGTCACAAAAGGGGGAAAAAAGCTACGAGTGCACTCTTGTGGCAAAAAGAGAGATCTGCAGGCCTTGTGGTACTCCCCGTTGATTTTTATTTCTAGATATAACTTCTAGTCTTTCATTATCCCTTTTACCACCACCGTGGTCTCTGATACCTCCAGTAAAATAATTCATTGTCCTTTTTTGTATTTTATTCTGTGCTTCAGAAGCAGACTGGATAACATTTAACCCTGTGAAATCTCCCTTCTCACAACTAGAGGCCTTAATCTTGCTGGTAATCTTATTCCAGGAATACAGTAGAAAACAGTTCAAAGCCTGTGCAGTTTATTACTGAGCACAGAGGAACAAATTAATATTTTCTGAGTATACCTATATATATATAAAAAAAATATATATACCTCATGGGTATATTGAACACGATCTAAACCTGGAATGAATTTGGGGGCGGGGGAGTGGAGAGGGAGAAGAAAGAAATTATTAATAGAACTTCACTTAAATTCTTTGCTGAATTGTTGTCTTATTCTAGGCATCTACTCTATAATTGTCTGTATTTAATAAGAGCAGAACAAAAACATGTTACTATTCTCTGCTCTCCAGCCCTCTACCGCCTTGTCTTCCTTGTGGACAACATACCATGCTACTTGTCACTCATTACTGTATTGAAGTATTAGCTCTGACCTCTGTTACATACAGGTAAAATCTTGATCTTTCAACTGCTTATAACACTCCACCTCCAATTCTTAAATCTTACAGCTTTTTAGGTGCTTATTTTCCCAGTGTTCCATGCAGCTAAAATTCTTACCTGAGTTTTCATTATTTAACAGCTCAGTTTCTGCAACATCCTTTTCTCTGTCCTTGACACATGGAGGCCTGACTTTTCCCTAATCATACTGCATGTGGCTGTTGTTGCTTCAAAGATAATTTTCATCACCTGTCTCTTTGAACATCACTCCTCTCTTGGCATCCTTTTGCTGCCTCTCCCCTCCCCTATCTCACATCAACATAAGCTGCCTATCTTCATATTCAAGACTCCCTGTGACTCTACCTATTGTCTGTCATTGTCAGGAGGCAGGAGCAGGGAACAGAGCAGCTCCAGTAGCTGCCTTACCTGAGCACACTTCAGCTCTGCTGTGCTTGGTCCTTATATACCTTTCTAGAGGAGGATGTGAGCGAACAGGATTGGTCAGGAGGGGGGAAAAAAAGGCTTGCTAGTAAAGGCAGTCAGGAATGCATGTAGCTGTGACATTTAAATGCTGTTGAAACCTTAAAGTGGACCATCTTCTTTTGTTCAGAGTTGCCATCCCTCTTGTGTTATCTCAAAGCAAGCCCTTCCTCGTTTTCTGCTCTGTGGTCTCTCTCATACTTGGAGAGTGCCCTGCACAAATGCCTTCAGATTTATGTTGGTAGCTCTCTAGAATCTCCCTAAAGCACTCCTGTCTACAAAAGCTTTGACAACCCTAAGACTGCTAGTGAAGTAATACTGCTAACAGCCACACAGAGCATTCTCATTTCCTTTATTCTCCCTGTGTCTGTATCCATCTGTGGTCTCACTTCCTTGTTTGCAATCGCTTTGAAACACAGCCTTCATTTTGTTGGATGTTTGCACAGTTCTTTAGACAGTATTTGTTGTTGGGGTTCCTGCATGGTCTAATAATACAGACAATAAATTAAAAAACAGTAACAGCTTTCAAGCAGATGCTCTCTTTTTGCATAGACCTCATCAATTTCAGGACGTGAGCTGAGCAAGTTGCATGAATGTGGCTTCAGTCTTGTGGGTAACTGAGCAAAGGGCAGAAATAGAAAACCAGTGCCATGTTACATTCTAAAGGTTGGCCAAAATTACTTTAATCAAATCACATTCCCCACCCCACTCCTTTTTTTTTTTTTTTTTTTTTTTTTTTTTTTTTTTTTTNAAGGCAAAAGTTTATGGGCTTTTGTTTCTTTCTGAAAGATACAATAGAAGGGCTATAAACAGCAGGAGGAAGAAAAAGCAGACATTTGAAGATCCTTCGATTTCACCTTCTGCCCTTTGTAGCTGGGAGAAAACTACCTTAAAAGCCTAATCCTCAGCTGTTTTCATAACCAGCAGTAAACTGAGTCTTCACCTTACTTTCCTAATATGTAATCTGAGCATCTCTTACTCTAACACGGGAGCTGTAACCCTTATTTTGTAAGTCCTTTGAAGATTGAGAGTGATATGTCATGAATTGTTCTTATTCTGCCATAAATTGAATTCAGTTTTAGTAGCAACCTTACTAAACCTTACTTGATTCTACTGCCTACTCTGGCCAACCTCCAGAAATGGCCAGTACTTCACTGTAGCACAAAATGCTCAAACAGGATGCTCTGTGACTCTGAATTGCAGAGCCATCCATAGGGAGCTCTCTTTACACTGATATAAAGTGGGAAACCTTTAGGATCAGATCAGAATCCAAATTGCACAAAAGTGAGCTAAAGTAACTTAGTAAGAGCAATACAACACAGAACCTCAGCCTGTGTGGTTTATGGTACCAACCAAAAGCCAACAAAAAGGGACTACTGTGAGTAATAAAGTGGAGTGCAGTGTTACAAATTCTGTGTCAATGCATTGGATAAATAGAACAAGTATCAAGTGGGATATAAAGTGACTGTGTGAAAAACCACAGAAAGTTGGAGTTTTAGTCTCAGCTGTGCCTAGGGTGATAGTTGAAGCTCTGCACTTTGTTTAGTGCCTTTTAATCTGAAAGCTCCCAAAACACTTTCAGAATAACGACTGAGAAAATGAATGCATTCTATTGTGTTTCAGAACATAAGTCACTGATCATATTAAAATATAAATACATGATTATCACCTCTGTGAAAGCAAGATGTAGTGCTGCTTGTTAGTTTCCCAAACGGACTCTTAATAAGAGACAAAAAGAAACCCAAAAGACGAGTGTCGGAAAGCTGTTAATGAGTGGACCACTGGAACACATGATTCTGGATTATAAAGTCAGGCTCATCCTCATTCACAGTGCTTTGCCTATTGGTGCTGATACTCTGCAGAGCCAACAGCCTGAGGAAGATTTCATTTTGAGAAAGAGACCCTGAATTACTGAAGACCTCAAAGCAGGGCAGCCTCTGTCAACTACTCTCAACTAAGGCTTAGGAGGATCATCAGGTTTATGCTGATTGTCAAAAAATGATGAAAAGTTACATGCCTGAAAGAGCTCAAACACATAAGAGAACAAAAAATACAGAAAAAAAATCTTTATGTGTGGTTTAAGGATAAGGTTAGATATAGTCTTAGTTTAAGTATGAAAAATATTCATCCTTCTTTAAGTCAGTCTTTTAAATTCCTTTCCCTGTCATATGCCTGTCGTTCCTCAGTTTTAAGATCAAAAAATCATAGAATCAGCCAGGCTGGAAGAGACCTCCAAGATCATCCAGTCCACCCTATCACCTAGCCCTATCCAATCAACTAGGCCATGGCACTAAGTGCCCCATCCAGTCTTGAACACCTCCAGGGACAGCGACTCCACCACCTCCCTGGTCAGCCCATTCCAATGGCAAATCACTCTCTCTGTGAAGAACTTCCTCCTGATATCCAGCCTATACCTCCCCCAGCACAACTAGAGACTGTGTCCACTTTTTCTGTTGCTGGTTGCCTGGGAGAAGAGACTGACCCCCACCTGGCTGCAACCTCCCTTCAGGTGGTTGTAGACAGCAATGAGGTCACGCCTGAGCTTTCTCTTCTCCAGGTTAAAGAGGAGGCTGCTATCTGTAACCTGGCCCTTTTTCTGCCCTGGTTACTGTTGCTAATGGGAAGGCTTAGTCAGGACTTGACAATTAAACAGTAATACAGCACCTTTATTGATGTCATGGGGAACATCTCACAGTTCCATTTAATGTGGGAAGTATGGAGTGATATCTTTTATGGCATGAATTACTTTTTTTTGAGGGTATGTTTGGGGATTTTTGGTTTTGGGGTTGTTTTTTTGTTTGGTTGTTTTTTGGCAACATCTATCACATCTGTTCTAGAAACAGAAGAAAACAAAATTGGTGAAAAGCAAAGCACTTAATAAGACTGAACGGGCACAAGAACATAGTAGTTAGATGCTATGCTATGGGCTAAAGTGAAAGCATTTATTTATTGTCTCAATCAAATGGCAACATAAGCTTTTTCTTTTTCCCTGTTATGTTATTAGTCTTGTAACATGAAAAACATTTTCTTTCCCTGTGGAGCTCCTCCAAGTCAATCCACCCCCATAAGGAAACTCAACCTTTAATACTTTATGATAAATAAAACATCAAGAATAAAGATATACAACAACACATTATGACAATTATACCAAAAAGCATCCACAGATCTGTTCAATAATGCCTCTTTGGGAAACTCCTGTACTGATGTATCTAAGCACTTAAGAATTTAATATCTAAGCACCTCACAATCACTAATGGAGTTTAGTCTCCTTTCATTCCAAAGGCAGAAAACTATCTTGCCCTTTTACAGATTTAGAAGTGAATTGCCAGTGACTTACCCAGGGTCATAGGTAAATCTTCTGGTGGAAGTGGGGCTTGAAGTCTGTGTTTCTATGTCCTGGTTCAGTACCTTAAGCCATTTAGGAAAGGGCTGTATGATACATAATGCTCTTTGGTCTTCTTTAATATCCCAGTTTCTAGTTCTGACTAATCATCAAGAAGACCTTGCTATTAGCTTAGTCTTTAAAGGAGCTGCTCTCCAGTGAGGTATGCACTCAGGAGTTGTACACAGCCCTACGACAATTCAAATATTTGCAGCTCATGCCACAAAGGAAATTATCCTGGCAAAATTTGGAACCAGGGTCTGCAATGTGTTTAAAAGCACTTTGCTGCATATGGTTTGGTTGGGAAAATTCTACACAAGCAAAGTGATAAAAAACCAATCAAATGAAAAAACCTCCCTCAGGCCAAGATCTGAAAGAGTGGCTGGTGCTCAGTCGATTCTACACCAGTGTTGAAGTTCTTTAACCCCTACCTAAGGGAGCACTTAAGCACTTGAGCCTTAAATGCATGAGCAATCACATTGCCTGTGGGTGGGGGGTAGGGCAGAATATTCATCTGCTTTGCTGGGTCAGGACCCTGACCCAGAGTCTGTGGATTTTTTTATTCTTTTGAGAACCAGGCCATTTCGTTAGTGCTTTACATGGATTTGGGAGTCTAATTTTAGGCAGTTGTATTTTTAAAATCCAGGCTTAAATACTCTCCCCATAGGAAACACGGTGGCCTTGATATTTGGGTCAGAATGCTCCCACTAGGGATAATTTCTTTAAATCAGTCAAGGCAAAGAAAGAAACCAGCCTGAACAACCACAATGGCAGCACCTTCCCCCACTCCTGGCAAAGCTTTTCCTGCCCCCAAGGTTAGTTTGGGACCCTGTGTCCATTTTGAATGGCTGTTGATAGAAAGTCATGCTTTTTTCCTTTTCATGTCACTTATTTAAAGAGAATTCTTGAAGCAGTTGTTTACTACAGCAATGCTTTGGAAGAAATAGAGTAGTGAGTGCATTTTCAAATGCCCTTAGAAGCTTTCTTTTTATTTTGCTCTCCAAGTCCCTGCTATTCAACTTCTCCTCAGAGCACTAACAGCTAAATTGTTCTATGCACCCAGCTCCCATTAGCAAAAGGAGTCATGCACATCACTCCCGTGAACCACTTTAACAGTGTAGTCCTGTATGACAAGATGTGCCTCTACAAGACAGGCAGACAGATAAATATCAACCATATAGTGTTCTCACTGTAACATATATTTGGAATAGCACTTGGAATTTTTAAATGTACACTTAAACCATTTGGTATAAGTAATTTTTATTTTACCAGTTTAATAAATCAGATATGCCAGAGCATAACCAATCTGCATTAGAAGCAGGGAGTTTGCTGATTTATGTTGTAGAAATAGGGGTGACAGGGAGGGAGGAGAGAGTTGACATTTGGATTTGCTGTCATACCTCAGTAATCCACAAACCCTAATTTCTCATCCATGAGTTCATGTCCTTTGCTTTACATCAATTGCACTGAAATTTCCATCAATGATTCAAACTCTCAGGAATCACAACTCATTTGATACCATCTCTTGCTCCATGCAGATAGTCCAAGGGTTGTCTGTGCTCAGATTTGTATATGAACATACAGAATTATGCCTTTGCATGGCAGAGATTCCCCTGAAATTGTCCCACCTCCTGAGAAAGGTTCAGTGTGCTATGAATTAAAGAATGCATCTGACTAACTCTCATTGGGAAGTGTTATCGATTTCCTTCTTTGCATCAAAATCAAGCTCAAAAGCCTAATCAGAAATTGGCATATTCTCATTACACAGATTCAACCATGTTACATAGTATGAAAGAAATAGAAGTATTTTTGGTTGGATGCTGTGGGAGGAGAGAAAAATCATGTCTTTCTCTAATATCAGACAATTAGTTTCTGATTTATACGTCAAAATAAATCAGTTGGTAAACCTTACAAGTTCATCTTAGCTAGCATAGTGGTGAATGGCTTTACAGAAAACTCATTAAAATTTTAAAATATTTTCTAAGTCTAGTAGGATTTTTCTTCTCTGTTATCAATGACAGTGCATTCTGCCATCTAAATGTGGATTTTTTCATTTGAAAACAGACTTTCTTTTGGATGAATTTTGATCTCCCTATTAAGTTAGTGGCCCTGTCATTCTTCATGGTTAACAGCATGGTTCTGTAACTGTTAATACCAGTAACCAGAAAAAACAAAATATAGTCCCAATTTCATAATAAAAGGTAAAAATTGTTTATCTTGAGTATTTCAGTCCACACTCAGAACTAACATGAGTGCATTGATATAATTTTAAAGCATAGTAGCCTTAAGGGTGGAGTGCACCCCTGATAACAGAAATTCTCCAATCAGTAATTACCATTTACTCAGAATTTTGGACAATGCGTAAACACATAAGCTGCGGCTCACAGAATTGTTGCATATTACCACCATTCATCAAAACGTTTTCTTTGTGGTCAGTGTCTTGTCTTCCCTGCTTTATATTATTTTCATATTCTTTTATCGCCAACTTGGATTCTGTGAGAATTTGCCACAATAACAAACCAATGAGTTTATGCAGCAAAGAACCGCAGCGTGGACAAGAGACAGATTTTAAGTACCAGGCTTCCAGGAGGCTTATTTAAGTCTTAACAATACAATTAAAAATTGTTTGACCATACCTTTTTAATTGGCTTCCTGATAGAAGGGTTAATAGGAATGCTAATACCTGTGTTAAAAAAAAAACACAAAAAAACAAACCAAAAAAACAACAGAGAGAAAAGAGACATAATGAAGAAAATGGTCTAATGTAAAATAATTCAGATTGTCTCTGTGTAAATGAGGCAATAAATGCCTGCAACAAGAAGCTCAATCTGACTTCACAGCAGGGCCTGGTGCTTAATTGAAAGTCCTAACTAGTCCCATTTATCAAAGAAATCACTCAGAGGGAAATTTAATTATCACAATTTATATATATATATANCTCAGCAAAGCACAATGAAAATTTCTTTTGTAAGAGTTTTGCAACGTTAATGCCAAAAAAATCAAGTGCCAAACTTCTCCCTCAGAGGAAAAAAAACAAACAATCAAACAAAAAGAACCCCAAGGCAGCAGGGAGGGGTTGTGCCAGGAGCTCTTTGTAATGTCACTTAGGCACAGCCCAGAGTAGCGAGCACCACCACAGCAGGAACTCAAATGGAAATACTTCTTTCTAAGTCACAAAACTGCTCTTTTTGCAAGCTGGTGAGAACACCTGGCATTTTGAGACAGATGCCCCACAGCACGCCTATAGATTCTGGGGCCTTGCCACAGTTTTGCTTGGCTCTGCAGGACTCCTGGAAGTCCTCAGCACCCTTCATGAGCCCCTGCTCATAGTTTGTCTCAGGACATGCATAGAAAACTCCAGAGGCACAATGTGGTATGTCAGCAGAGAAAGGACCTTGTGTAAAGATGAGATGTCTTTGGTAGAGTTGCCTGTGCTTACATCAACACTGAGTTTGCTCCAGCAAGCAAAAGGCCATTCTGAAACTGGCATATTACCTCTAATTGGTGATAGCCACCTCCCAGATGGCCTTGCCTTAGCAGTTGTAGGAGCTGGAAATCAGGGTTATCTCCTAGCTAGTTCTGACACAGCTTCTTTCATTTTACATTTCCCAAGAAGTTTTCATTTCTCTGCTTTTTGAAGACCAGGCAACTTTAACAGTCTAGTTAAGTTTTCTTCCTTATTTTGGAAAACAGACCCTTGGTTTTATGTGGACCCTCCAGTATAAGCCTGGGGTGTTGCAGAAGGCTGCTTGTGGAGCAGGTAACAAGTAGAGTTACAATCTACTTGGGTACAATCTACCAGCATGGCTTGGGTACAGTTAACATGGTTTGGGTACAATCAGCATGGTTCTTCACCAGGAGAATGGTGAGACCCTGGAATGGGTTGCCCAGGGAGGTGGATGGGGCCACATCCCTGGAGGTGTTCAAGGCCAGGCTGGATGAGGCATTGTCCAGTCTAATCTAGGGTAGGGTGTCTCTGCCCGTGGCAGGAGGGTTGGAACTAGATGATCCTTATGGTCCTTTCCAACTCTGACTGATTCTATGATTCTATGATCTGTGTACATCATGTGGCACTTAGCATGCTTGTATAAAGATGGAAAGGAAGCCTTAAGAAACTATGTCAGCCTGTGCCATGATAAAAATCCCCTTCAGTCAATCAGTGAGCTGCTAGCTGGTAGGTTTTTCAGGCTTCTGGACACTAGCATGCAGCAAGTGATAGGCAGGAGCCTGCTCCTTCATTTTGAAAGCATGGAGCTCCAGCACTTACATTGGAGGCAGGATGTGAGGACTGGCATGCTCACACTAGCTTCAATGAAGGGCAACAGCAGACACCTGAAAGCATAGGGAAAATAGGGCCACAGAATTTCTTTCACATACGTGGCTTGTGCAGTCGCACACCTGCATGTTTCTCTGGGCTTAAAGGGAGTCCATAAGACATCCTAAAGATAGCTTAATTTCTCTTCTCATCCTTCAGAGTCAGAAAACATTAGAAATCATGGCAAGTGTTAACATCTTTGTGCATGCCCTTTTCCCCTCTTCTTCAGTGGGGAAAGTTGCAGGTTGGTCTCCTGATGTCACTAAACTTGTTTATTGTGGTTCCTTTTCTGTGCTTTCTACATTATTCAGGTAATACTGATCACCAAAGGGGAAGGAAACCTCTCCAGAGCAGACTGAATTACCATTTAATTGGGCATCCTGTGAAATAAACATTGTGATTTGGATAAGATTAAGATGTGAGGTGCAAGTTTGGTGAGTTTTCAAGTGTTAGAGAATGCCGCAACAGAATCAGGCACAAACAGCAAGGAGAGAGCATCTAGCAGCAATGCTCAGTGGAACAACTGCTGGACACAGCTACTTCTTTTCATTAGGATCAGACTAAAGATCCAGTGGACAGAATTGGGCAAAACTACTGACAGTTCTTTCTTAAGAAGTAAATTTTCAAATTAATTTCCATTTATATTCATCTGCCTGTACTGAACCCATCTCTGGATGCCTTCTAGAAATATATCACTGTTTTTGATATTAAAGATGAATATTTATAAGTGCTTCTGAAGAAGGAATTCACCAACAGGTTTTGCATCTGCCATGCACTCTCCCTTTCTTTTTTATATTTTGCAATACTTCTGGTCAGTTAACTTGCTGAAAGATACAAATTGCAGACACAGAAGTTAAAACTGTGTTGCAGAGAATTCATTAAAATGTTAATCCCAAATGTGTAATTGTGACCGTTCACATGAGCCTCACTCGATTTACCTGCACAGACCTGATACTGCATTTAGGGACAGAGGTTCTTGTTCAGCCACTTAATAAACATCATGTCAAGCTCCTGCTTCACCAGCTTGCTTAAGTTCAGCTGTCCCTGGACTGCTGATGGCAAAGAGAGGCTGGCTGTGGTGGAAGATCTTGTGATGGTCAGCTGTCTGGCTGAAATGGGTCAGGCACCTGACCAACCTGTCTGTTCTGCATTGCACCTGAACAGCAACTGATGGAAGCCATTGCTAGCTGCTCTTTTTCACCACTGGCTGCACACCATCCACCTGGGAATGAGAGGATCCTCAGCCTATGACCATTCCCACAGCTCTCTGATCCTCAGGGTTATTTATTGTGGCTTGGCGTTTGCACAGGTTGTTGGTTTGCTATTTACCACCAGGTGGCCTAACTATTCCACCGTTCATGAGGAACCAAGCCTCCATTCGAGAATAACAGCTGTAAATATTTTGTACATATTTTAATTCCCAACCTCCACCTCTCCTCATTCTTCTCATTCGGTTGATTAAAAGCGATCAGGGCTGTTGTGATTTCTGAACTCGATCCTCCTCTCTAAGCAACTGAGAAAGCTTTTTCTTCCAGCAGTCCAGCCCCTGCTTTAGACATCTCTGTTGAACTCTTGGCATAACAACACGGGTACCTTGGGCTTTTCCTCGTGTTAGAGATGGAATCCTTTGGGCTTTTTTGCCTCTGATATGTCTCCAGTAGTTGGTTATGTCACCAGCCAGGAGTCCTGTATCAGCCACATAAACTGGATTCAGAGCTGCATTGTGCCCCTAGAGCTTCCCAGAGTGGATTCAGTGGGCCAGAGGATCTGACTCAGCAAATACGGTTTGATTTTTAAAACCATAGATAGATTAGGACTTCAGCAGTCTCTCCACTCAATAGTCTGGGAGCTGGCTAAGCAAACATCTACTTGGGTTTCAAGAGAAGTTGGTGTTATGGCTCACTCCATTAAAAGTTCCGCTGTTATGGACTAACATGCCAGCTTGGGCTAAAAGGACCTAGACTTCCTGATATAAAAATGGAAAGGAAGATAATCCCAGATGTTTATCTGAGGCTTTTCCAGGATGTGAAGTTTGTGGAATGCTGTAGCTGTAGCTATGGCAGCAGTATGAACCAAGAAGAAGTAAATCAGCACAAATGGTGTAATATCGACAAGCAAGTATGGGGAGGCCACTGAATGACTCTTTCAGAGCAGGAAACATGATTTCAGGAGATGAGTTATTTCAGGCGCTCCAAAACTGATGGCGGCTTAGATTTGTTTTTTTCTGCCTTTTGTATAAAGCTTTTTTATAAAGCTTTGTTTTTTCTGCCTTTTGTATAAAGCTTTGTTTTTTCTGCCTTTTGTATAAAGCTTTCAGAAGGTACTTTCAAAACAAATCTCAGTAACTAAACTGATTAAGTAAAATTACTTAGTTCAAACATTCATGATTCATTGTCTGCCTTAGTAATTATGCATTTCAGTTTTGATGTGAGCAGGGACAAAGTACAATGATGGCAGGCAGGAACATTGCATCAGCGCCCAGCAACAGAAACCTCTGCGCAAGGTCAGTTCAGATCAGTTCTGAAACTGATGCCTAACAATCCAAAATCAAAGGTATGTTGTTCCTGAGTGGCCCCTATCATAATACAGTTGTAGCACAAGAGGTAACTGCATTGGGCAGATTTTCCTAAAGGATGTGGTGACTGAACTTTTTAAAATGCCAGTCATTTG
This sequence comes from Psilopogon haemacephalus, assembly GCA_013396835.1. Classification (NCBI taxonomy): domain Eukaryota; kingdom Metazoa; phylum Chordata; class Aves; order Piciformes; family Megalaimidae; genus Psilopogon; species Psilopogon haemacephalus. The sequence goes on from VWZI01005120.1 coordinate 21,258, forward strand.
GAGAAAATTTCAGTTGTCTTTAAATTACTTCAGTAAATTGATTAGTTATAAATAACAAATACCTGGAAATTGGTAGAGACTTTCAGTTGCATCACCAAAAAAATGTCATGAAATAACATGGGATGTTTCAGCTACGTTAACCTAGCCTTGGGCACAGAAGAGTCCAATTCTGATCCTTTGCAAGATAAGAAGTCAAATTCAGGGTAACAAATCTTTAGCTAAGACATTACTCTGGATTTACACCTCTGCAGATAGAATCAGATGTTATCTCCTAGTCCATGCATCCTCTGAGAATAGAATTAATTTCGAATTCTCATATCATCTGCTTGCTTGTGCACTTATTTGCTAACTGTCTGACTGAGTGAGCTATTTCAGGCCAGTATGATTTAGGCATCCTTTATTACAGTTTCCAATTCAGTACATTTTTTAATCAAGACTAAATTGAAGTTAGGTTTCTGGTACATATAAATATAATATATATTTAGTGAATACATTGCAAACCCCCAAGTCTAATTTAAACTGTAACTATAATAAAACAAAAGGTAAAACAAAAATAAAGAAAAGAAGGTTCCTTTATTTTATAGGAATGTTAAAGGAGGAGTATTAAAATATTGCCACTTCTTAAAGATGAGCTAAGACCTGTTTTCATATTTTTAAAATCACATTAGCTAAAAGCTTGTTAAGGAATAAATAGTCCAGAGGATAATTGAAACTTAGCTGGCTTAAGCATTAATGAATCAAAATCAGATGCCAGATCATTAATTAATTCTACAAATTATAACGTTGCCATTCCTGGCAAGTACTATGAGAACTAATACCAAGGAGCAAATTAAAAAGCATAGTTTTCCTTCCTACTACATATATTTTGCAGAAAAAAAAATGGTTATTTTTGGTTAATTACATTCAACATCTATATTTTTAAAATTTTTGGATGATTCTTAATTTTTAAAACCATTTCCATTTTTTTTACCATGATACTTATGGAACGTGTCTATCATAGACTATAAGAATACTTCCATCGGTGCTGTAGCCCATGGGAAGGAAAAGGTAGTGAAAGTGACAGAAAAGTCGATTCAACACTTCCAAAGCCTCACAAAAGTTCACACCCCTTCAAATCAGCCTCTTTGGCAAAAGACGGAATAATAGACAGGTCTTGCAATGTGGCCTGAAGTGGAACCGTCTCAGACTCTGTCAGACCTATGCAGAAAATTAATTAAGAAGGGAAGCGAGAGAAGCAAAAGGTCAGCTGGACATTTCTAGCTACCACTTCTCATCCCACACAAGAAAGATACTTCGTTATATTTAGAAGGTGGCAAGCTTTAAAAACTCTTCTTCCTGAGTGAATGACTGGTGTGGCGAATGGGCTGTGACAGAATACCACTGAGGCTAGAAGCTTACGAGAAGTAAGAGACTCAGCAGTGATGAGGTGACATGAGATGATGTAATGAGATGATAGAACATCAATTTAGAATAAGGATAAAACTTTATGGCCAAAATGACAGTTTTTTCACCTTTCTCTGGAAACTCACAGTATTTGAACTCTTTGTCTGATGTGGTATATCTTCGCTTCTTTTCCTATCATGTGACATGCCAAATATCTACTATGTAGAACATACAGATTCTTCTAGAGTATATCCAAAATGCTTTAGGACTGGAGACCAATCAAAACCCAATTCTCTGCAGCACTAATTATGACAGTTTGCTCGCTTAAGCATCACTAAGTAAATGGTAAGGTGCAATTTCCTCCAGCTGAGATTAATTTAACCTGAAGGATCCAGCAAAGACTGTTAAGGCTGATGTCTGTAAGAGCAAGCTGTGGAAGAATGACCCATTTGTCCCCCATGTTGGTTGCTATTTTTGTTCTATTTCCATTTCTTTTTTAACTGAAAAGAAGTCTTGATATATGTCTCTCTTTTTTCCCCCTTTCCTCTTCTCTAGGATTAACACTAAGACACTCTGAAATTAAAAAATTCTTGTAGTTTTCCAAGACCAATGCAGTTCAGTTTCTAGTAGGAATAGAGACTCATTAATCTTGTTATCATGAACTGCATTTCAGCTGAAGAACAATGAGGTGCCACCTTATTTCAGCCCTCAGTATCTAGCCACCGTCAGTAGCAGACAAATCTTCTTTGCAAAAAGAAATGTCTAATGTAGATTACAGAGTGCTAGCACCATTCCAGTGGTGCTGAACAGATGCATTTTTGGCGATTTGTCACCCTTTGGGCTCTCTGAACTGCCTAAGGATGCTGACCTTTGCCACGCAATAAAAATGAAACTGGCAACATGCAACACTGTAGCTAATAATGTGTTCAAATATATCTACATTATCTACTCCTGTACTGAATCCATGGCCCTTTTCTCTGTCTGGAGATGACACATAACACCAAAACTGCTTTATTGCAACTTTTGGCCTCCTGCCAAAATTAGTGTCTAAAAATAGACCAGTAATTACAATCTGCTCCTGAAGTTGCTGTCTTGAACACAAGTCCAACACAGAAACAAATGGGTGCCTAGGAAGTATGGGAACAGGACAAGCATGTAAAGATGCTCTCTCCAAGGATTTTTCCAGCCTGTGACTATTTGCAGATCACAAATTTCTTGAAATATTTAATATTCCTTGAATAATTTTGTAGTGTGACTTGTCCAGTCATCCTTCTGGTTAATTCTACATTGAGTAAGAAATACAGCCAGTATGGGGCGCTCCTAGTTTTAGTCTCTGATTGGGCTACCCTGCTAAATTGGTGGAAAGCTGACTTTTTTTTCATAAAGACTCAGAGGTGGAAAGGACTCTCTTTACACACTTGGATGGCCAAGTTCATGGTGAAATAGCTGCTGTAATTCTGCTGGGATTTTATATTATCATTAATGATTTGCTAGAGCACTTGAATCCTGCAATGCTATCCCTTAAAAGGATTTGAAATTTAAACAAAGTAGAAAACTCTATGTTTGGTCTGTGTGGCTTATGTTCCTATTTTCTGACACTACTGCCCTAATTCTGTTGACACTCTGAAGTCTGTCACTGTTGGAAATTATTAATGCCATCAACATCAAGGAAAACTCCAAGCTCAAAGTGGAAACTTTTACAACTGTGGTGTGAAAGCAGGGAGTATTCAGCTGCTGTAGGAATATTTGCATGAACCTGTCTTGTTCTTCAGCTTTTGTTTTCATCTTCTTCCATCCATGGAAGTTAATTACTTGTAGTAATTAAAAAATAGACAAAATCCATATAGGGTAACATAAACTTTGTTCCAGATGGACTCTGACACTTAATGAGTGACACTTGATAGTGACTTTTTCCCTTTTCAAGGGAAGTCCAATGGTAGATCATCATTACGGCAGCTATGGGAGAAGAAAACAAATCAATCAGCTATGCTGGAGAGATGTCTGGTGACAAATAACTAACACTAACTGGCAAGTGGCAGCATAATAAATGTGTGTTGGCTTGGGCTTTTTTAGTTTTTGCATTTGTTTTTGTTTTTTTTTGCTGTTACTGCTTTGTTTTTTGGTCATTTTGTTATTGTCTTACGAGCTTTTGATCAATTTTTGGAGGTCATTTGTGTAGAACTGATTTTTGTGTATGGCTTTACTGGATAGGCAAACACCCACTGATGTTTATATATGACGGTCCTATCACATGGTGCTATGTGATCAACAGTTATCCAAAGACTGGCTGCCAAAGTTGGGGCATATTTTTTAATAGAAAAATAGTAATGCCAATATAATGTCCCAAGCAGACTAATTTTCATATACATGTGCTTTTTTTTTTTGCCTTGGATTGTGTCACTGTGGACACTTTTATCACTGAACAAAAGCAACCATATGCCTATAGAATTAAGTTCCTGTCATTAAAATAACTGTAGTGATGCAAAAGGGAAAATTTTCTGTGCAGCCACGTTGTCACCTGGCCATGAGGCTTTATCTCCCATCTTTGACAGAGAAGCTGTGATCTGCAATGCTGGTGAGTTTGCCACAGCCCTGCCACTTTAGCTGCTCCTGTCCTTACACCCAAATGTCCCCAATCCAGTTCCCACTGTCACATTTACATTACAAGTTCATTATAAGAGCTAGCATGCACTCTTCCTACTCCGCTGTCAGGTGCGCTGAGGGATGGCAAAGAAAAAGAAAACCAGAAAAATATACCCAAGGAACCCGCAGGAAAATTAATGGGGAACAATTCAGCAGTTGCAAAGGACAGGACTTTTCTGGCTGTGCATTGTCCTGTTCCCATACTTCCTCCTCTGCCTCCAGCACACATACAGACGACAAAGAAGTGTGCCTTTGTTACTTCAGCTGTCATTTCAAAGGAAGAAGACTGACTTAATACCTGATCACCAGGTCACTTAGTTGCTTGGCAGTCATAAAGGATAACAGTTTTTATTGTTCCATTTAATTAGACATCATCTATTAGAAAATAACTTGACTCTTCTCATAACACAATCTATCTCTTGTATAAAGGATAAAAGCTTATTTCAATGGGAAAAACCCTAGCACCTCAAGTCACTGAAATAAAACTTCTTTGTGTAGTCAAATGCAAAACCTGTTCTGTATTCTATAAGAACTGGGAGCAATAACAAGTGGTTTTTAGCTATGTTGGTTTTTTGGAAAGAGGTTAAGCTCCTAGCTGCAGAGTGTAAAGAGAGCCTGGGAAAATTGAAAAACAGATGATGTTAATTTATTGTGTTTAAAGATGAAAGCTATCTTTAGGATCTACGATTTCTTTAGGTGCTGCAGAACCTTGCAGCTTCCACAGACACTGTAACCACCCTACAGCAAAAAGGTAAGTTCTGCCACTTGAAAAAAACAAACATTTCCACGGGACAAAATACCTGACCTGTTTACAGAAATTGAGTGCAGTGTGGTGGTTTGGGTCAGGCCCCCTAAAAAAGCCATGGAGTTCTCTAGGAGGACCAGAGAAGTCCAGGAGGTGGACCCCAGGAATCATAATTTTATTATTCATCCCATAATCCCGTTATTACTTTATAAATGGGCAGCAAAGCCAAATCTTTCTCTTTTTCCCCCCCTTCCTTTGGCTCTCTGGGAGTCTTTATGTGGTAAACCCATGGGGGAGTAGTCTGCTTGAGCCCTCCAAGGCCACAGTGAATTTCTTGCTGTGCAGTCAAGGCCTGTTTAGGCTTAATGTGAGACAATGTGTGGAGGAGAGAAAATGAGCACTGGGGTTTTATGGCTTAGTTTGGTCGGGGGGAAGATTTTGGGGGAGTTCTCATGTATCCTATATCTGTATTAGGTGTTAAGGATTAATATTTTATATATTTTCCCTTACCTCTTTAAATACAATTTTCTGTATTCCACTCCAATTTGGTTAGAGTGTTTTTATTTTCCTTCCTTCAGGAGTGAAAGGATTTTTTTCTGTCTGCTCTTAGAACTTAGACAAGCAGATGGAAAGCTTGCCCATACTGGTACAGAAGAATTCCACTCTCAACAGCAGCTTTCATTTTTGTTTTTCTTAAAAGCACATGGAAACCTCCTGAAGGCTATGACCTAGCCATTTCAAAAAGGAAGGAATTTTGTAGCACATTTGGCAAAAAAATCTGCTGGTCATCTGACTCTTCCTGGGGGTATGTGTGTGTCTAAAAGAAAGAGGTAGAGCAGAAAGCTGTTGAAAGGGAATGCTTTTCTATCTCAGTAAGTTTACAAAATCAGTGACTGGCGCTGAGGGCTGACAACTGCAGACCTAGCCAAGAGATGCAATGATTCTGCACTTTGCCAAAGCAGCTTTTTCTCAAAGCTTTTCTACAGCAATCAAAATGTATTTTTTTTTTCACATGTAGTACCACTCATGGGATGAAGTCTACCCAGCTTTCTCACTTGTCGAAGGACAGCATTTTATCATAGAATCATAGAATGGTCTAGGTTGGAAGAGACCTCAAAGATCATCCAGTTCCAACCCCCTGCCACAGGCAGGGACACCTCCCACTAGATCAGGACGCTCAAGACCTTATCCAGCCTGGCCTTGAACACATCCAGGGAGGGAGCAGACACAACCTCCCTGGGCAACCTGCTCCAGTGCCTCACCACCCTCACTGTGAAGAATTTCTTCCTAACATCCCGTTCAAATCTCCCCTCCGCCAATTTGAACCCATTCCCCCTCGTCCTGTCATTACAAGACCTTGTGAACAGTCCCTCCCCAGCCTTCCTGTAGGCCCCCCTCAGATACTGGTAGGCTGCTATAAGGTCTCCCCGAAGCCTTCTCTTCTCCAGGCTGAAAAGCCCCAACTCTCTCAGCCTGTCCTCATAGCAGAGGTGCTCCAGCCCTCTGATCATCTTTGTGGCCCTCCTCTGGACTCTCTCCAGCAGTTCCATGTCCTT
>VWZI01005121.1:0-14226 GCA_013396835.1 Psilopogon haemacephalus
GCAGTTGTGGGACATCATGATATAGAGGACCCAAAACTGCCAATTCCTACCTAAACTATGTATCACAGACAGTAGAGAACTAACCATGAAAGACTCAATTTGCATTCACCTGGAGAGGAATCCAGGATCATTCAACACTTTGCCTCAGGGGTGGAAACACAGTTTAACGATCTGTCATTCAGTGATCCACAACACACTGGAGAAATGTAAAGCTCCAGAACACATACAATTCATCGACGATATCATTGTGTGGGGCCAAACTGCTGAGGAAGTCTTCACGAAGGTAACAAAATAATTGACATTCTGTTGCAAGCAGGTTTTGCCATTAAGAGAGACACAGTCAAAACACCTTCCAGAGAAATTCAGTTTCTGGGAGTGTGGTGGCAGGATGGTTACACTGTCGCATTCCACAGGATGTGATAAACAAAATCTCCACCATGGCAGTTCCCACAAACAAAAAGGACACTCTATCTTTCCTGGGTGCAGTGGGATTCTGGAGACTACACATTCCTGGATTCTGTCAAATTGTCAAACCTCAGCATTATGTGACTCGTAAAAGAAACCATTTCAAGTGGGGTCCTGAACAACAAGCAGCCTTTGATCAGATAAAGCAAGAGTAGTCCATGCAGTGGGCTTGGGACTTGTACGATCTGGTCCGGACATTAAAAACATTCTGTACACGGCTGCGAGTGACAATGGTCCAACTTGGAGTCTTTGGCAGAAAGCTCCAAATGAAACACGTGGACGTCCACTTGGTTTCTGAGGTCGTGGCTACAGAGGTTCAGAGACAAATTACACCGCCACAGAGAAAGAAATACTAGCAGTCTATGAAGGAGTGAAAGCAGCTTCTGAAGTGATTGGAACTGAGTCACAATTGCTTTTAGCTCCTAGATTGCCATTTCTGAACTGGATGTTCAAAGGCAAAGGTTCATCACCGCATCATGCCACAGATGCAACCTGGTCTAAATGGATGGCTTTGATAACCCAACAAGCATGCATGGGTAATCTTGATTGACCTGGACTGGTAGAAATGATCACCAACTGCCCAGAAGGCACACTCTCTACCAAACCTCCAGAGGAGAAAACAAGCTGTGCCACAGAAGCTCCTTCCTATGGTGATCTTTCTGATCAGGAAAAGAACTTTGCTTTGTTCACAGAGCATTCCTGTCATCTTGTTGGGAACAAACGAAGACGGAAGTCAGCAGTGTGGAGTCATACCAGGAGAGTTACTGAAGTGAAAGATGGAGAAGGTGAATCCAGTCAATTTGCTGAGGTAAAAGCAGTCCAACTTGCTCTTGATGTGGCTGAATGGGAAAATTGGCCTATCCTTTACCTCTACACCAACTTATGGATGGTAGCCAATGCTCTATGGGGTTGCCTAAAGGACTGGAAAAAAGAGTGGTTGACAGACGAAAGGAAAGCCTATTTGGTGTGCTGATCTATGGCAGGACACTGAGGCACGACTGGAGAGAATTCCAGTGAAGGTGCAGCACGTAGACACACACATCCCTAAAAAGAAAGCTACTGAGGAACAGGAACACAACCAGCAGGCAGATCAAGCTGCTAANGTCATACATGACTGTGACATCTGTGCTGCTATTAAGCAGACCAAGAGAATCAAGTCCTTATGGTATTGGTGAGAGATGGTCAAAGTACAAGTATGGTGAAGCGTGGCAGATTGACTACATCACTTTACCTCACTCCTCTTCTGGCAAGCAGTATGTGCTAACGATGGTAGAGGCAAGCACCGGATGGCTGGAAACCTATCCAGTTCCACATGCTACTGCACTTAACACCATTCTTGGCTTGGAGAGACAAATCAGATGTTGACATGGAATTTCAGAGAGAATCAGATCAGACAATGTCACTCATTTCAAGAACAATCTCGTGAAAAACTGGGCCAAAGAGCATGGTATTGAGTGGGTCTACCACATACTCTACTACGCACCAGCTTCAGGAAAGATCAAACACTACAATGGTTTGCTGAAGACTACCCTAAAAGCCAGGGAAGGCAGAACTTTGAAAAACTGGGACAAGCATTTAGCACAAGCAATCTGGTAAGAAGTAGGGGTTCTGTAAACAGAGCAGGACCTGCCCAATCAGAGTTTGTACAAAAAGTGGATGGTGATAGAGTTCCTGTTGTACATCAGAAGAATCTGTTAGGGAAAACTGTTTGGGTATTTCCTCCTTCAGGTGAAGGGAAACCTGTCCAAGGGGTGGTTTCTGCAGAAGGTCCTGGTCACACATACTGGGTAATGCAGGAAAATGGTGACATCCAGTGTATTCCACAGAGAAATCTAACCTTAGCTGCTTGTATATTGTGCAAAGCTGCAAAAATAAATCTTCATTTATTAACTTCCAGACAACTGAGTCCTAGCCTGGGTTATTTCAAAGTATGGGGGGTGGGGAGGGGGGCAAACTGCAGAACCACCACAGTAAGCTTCCCAGTTCAAGATGAGGGAACTAACAGAGAGTCTAGTGGAATCTACACAGATTATGAGTGGACTTGCAGCATTTATCTTACATGGAGAAGCCAAGAGACCTGGGGCTGTTTAGCCAGAGAACAGGAGGCTGAGACAGGATCTTACCAATATTGAAAGGGCAGATGTCAAAGAGGCTGGGACCAGACTCTTTTCAGTGGTGCCCAGTGACAAGACATCAGGCAATAGACACAAACTGGAACACCTAAACATATGGAAAAATGTCTCTGAGGTTGATCCCAGGATGTTAGCGGTTGGAAGGGACCTCTGGAGATCTTCCAGTCCAACTCCCCCACCACAGCAGCACCAGAGAATCTAGTGCAGGTCACACAGGAACACATCCAGACAGGGCTGGGAAGGAACCAGAGAAGGAGACTCCACAACCTCTCTGGGGAGCCTGTGCCAGTGCTCTGGGACCCTTATAGTCAAGAAGTTCCTCCTCATGCTGGAATGGACTGCCCAGAGAGGTTGTGGAGTCTTTTTCTCAGGATATTTTTAAAACCCACTTAGATGCATTCCTGTGCAATCTGGTCTAGGTGAACCTGCAGGAGGTTTGGACTAGATGATCCCCAGAGGTCCCTTCCCACCCTCACCATTTTATGAGTCTGTGACTACATCCTGCCACCTCAAACACAGAGCACCTAGCAGCTTCTTCCCCAAATACTCTCACTGCTGCACTGCAAATCCAGTACTGCAACAGTTAGGCTCTTGCACAGCCAGCAGAACCACAGCAGAACCAGCAAAAATGCTGCACTACAGAAGTTAGTTGGGCTGCAGCCACAGATGTGAAAGCATAAATTTAGACACACACCCAAAAAAAAAAAAAAAAAAAAAAAAAAAAAAAAAAAAAAAGGAAAAAAAAAAANAAAAAAAAAAAAAAGTCTGGGGAAGAAGTTAGATGAAACTACAACATTTCTGCTTGTAACACATAAAACATCTGGTCTAGGGAGCTGATTCCCTGTTTGAATGCACAGGCCAGATGTAGCATTTCTGTTACTTCCTGGTGCTCTCCGAATTCTATGGTCCAAACCTGCAATAATTCTGAAGATAGGTTTTAAGGCCACTGTTGTACCTGGTATAGACCCCTTCAGAATACAATCATAGACTAGAATACCATGTTGGAAACTACCTTAAAGATCATCTAGTCCAACCCTCTGGGGTAAGAATATAGTTGAAACAAGCCGGCCAAGCCCCCTGGCAAGCTGAGCCTTCAAACTGTCTAATGTAGGGGAATCCACCACCTCCTCTAGGTGTGTACACACCATCTGCTCCTCTTTCTCTATCGAGTATTTTTGTCCATTTGTATGCTAAAAGAAAAACATACAAAGAAGTATCACATAATATGTACAACTGTGTTTTCCCCTGGTAATTGCAATTAAATTGATCTTGAAAGCTCAGGAGAAATACTCAGGTCATAGTCACATTTGACAATCATAGAACTCTCTGGGTTGGAAGGGACCTTGAAGATCCTTTAATCCAATCCCCTCTGCACCCAGCAGGGACATCCTCAACTAGATCAGCTTGCCCAGAGCTCTGTCCAGCCTCACCTTGAATACCTCCAGGGATGGGGCCACAACCAACTCCCTGGGCAACTTGTTCCAGTGTTCCACCACCCTCATAGTGCAGAACTTGCTCCTAATATTCATTCCAAATCTGCTCAGCTCTCGGGGAACCTCTGCACAAACAGCCAGACACAACCACTTGGACACACTCCATGAATCCAGGTGTAGTAGAAGGTGACAAAGACTCACATGGAAATCTGTCACCTTCCATCAGCTAGCAAATAGAAAAGGGGATCTGAAAGTCATTTGTACTAGGAGAATTTAAAGTTCTAGATGGTGGTTCTAGAAACCACCTCTCCCTTTAATCTCTACCAATACCTCACTTCTGAAACCAGCACCATTGCCCACCCACCCAACCCCCCACCAAAAATGTCGTTTTACATATGGGATTTAAGTTGGTGTCTGTCTCTACTTATTCTGCAGCCTGGTTGAAGGCTCTTCCCAAACCCAAAACTCTTGTTTGCTGGACTCTCTCTCACTCCATGGGACAGGCTGAGTCCACCTCAGTCTACTTGGAGAAAGAGAAATATTAGGACTTGAAAGTCATCCTTCAAAGATGACCTAGAAAACCTTCCTACAGCAGCCAGAGAGGTAAACGTTTGTAACTCTGAATATAAAAAGTAATAAATTCAGGTGCCAGGCTTCAAGACACAATTGTTTCTTCCCCCCACTGCATGCTTATTACTACCCCTCACCAGTGCCAACTTCTTACATTTCCACAACTATGTGAAAGGATGCTACAATTAAGTGGAGATTGGTCTCTTCTCCAAAGGGACAAGAGGAAATGCCTCTATCTGCAACAGGGGAGGCTTAGGTTGGATGTTAGGAAAAAATTCTTCCCACAAGAGTGGTCAGGCATCCCTGGTGGTGTGCAAGAAATGTGTGGACAAGGCACTCTGGGACATGATTTAATGGCTGTGGTGGTGCTGGGTTGGTGGTGGGACTGGATGGCCTTAGAGGTCTTTTCCAACTTTAATGATTCTATGATTCTGTATCATGTACTGCTATACCCTACAAGGGTATAAAACCCATCACAAATGAAGGTCATGACAGAGTCCTGACATTTTGCACTGGTTCTTTAATGCAGAACTAACTTCATCACAGGAATGCCCCAGGAATTCCAATATGTACATATGGAACAGCCTGCCACTGTCTGCCCTCTGCTCTTTGTCAAGGACAGCACTAAAATACGTCACCTCTGGATCACACTGACAGGGAGCTCTGGCACTGCCCCTGTCCTGTCCTACAGCATGGCTCATTTACCTGGCTCTGAGCACTGACTTTATGGTCATTTTTATTTCCTAGCCGCTATACTCCTTGCAGCTCACAACTACCCCGATCTAACCTTGTGCTGGTAAATAGTCACACAGCCTGTGCTCTGCACTCCGGCAAAATTTTCATCTGCACTGCTTGATTTGGCATAATTTCCCTAATTTTTGTTCTAAACGCCTGAATAAGTGCTTTCCACATCTCTGCACCATTTCCTTCTTTTAATTCTTATCCCTTTTTAATGTCTTTTTCACACCATGTCCTTCAGCACCTTGGAATCCTACAGACACCTCAGCAGCTAACTCCTTATAAATAAGAGCATCCCTGATATTTACCAATTTGTTTCAAAGCAGAATGCCACAAACTATTTCCTCTCTTCCTGGAGAAGCAGAAGAAAGTTCATGGCTTCTGTTGTTTTCCTGTTGATAATCCAAGGAAATCTTTCTTGTTCAATTTGCAATCAGCACTCAGAAGTCCTGCAGTTTAAAAGCTCGTCGTAGCACAACTCAGCACACATGTGTTATGCAAAATACAGAGTCAGAGGGGCTCCATGTGGTGACACAGTGCTCCACAGAAACACACCCCAGTGCCTGCAGTAGGGGATGCAGAGCAGGGCAAGCACAGCTCCCACCTCCCAGCACCTCACCAGCACACCTGGTGCACTGGTCACCAGTGGAGGTAAGAGTCTGCAGCACACTTTTTAAGCAAGTAGCGGTGAGAAAACATCTCCAGAGGAGGACAATATTTAAACAGGAGAATCAAAACTGTTTGTAAATCTAAGTGGCAAACATGACAGCTCCCATGGAGAGAGCCTCCTAGCATGAACACTGAGACCCAAAGCACATTGTAACCCAATGAAACTACATAGTGTATTTGCAGAGGAACTTAACTGGAGCTGAAGAAAGTAGCCTTTCTGGAAACACAGACATTTCACAGTCTGCTTCTCAGAAGCATGGCTTTATTTCACAGCTGAAATATTTTGTCCAACCTCCCCAGAGAACAGGCCAGAAGCAATCCGGCTGGTCCCAGACCAGGTCCCAAGCCCTTTCATTACCACAGCAGCAGCAGCTTGGTTTATACCCTGCTCAAAGAAGTTTGGTTTCCAATTCCTGAGGTAGATGACAGCCTCCTGACATGTGTTGCTCTTGTAAGAGTGGGTATGAAACACATGCTGTGGGCCAACATCTCCTAAGGATCACAGGGGTTGGAAGGGACATCTGGAGATCTTCCAGTCCAACACCCCTACCACAGCAGCGCCAGAGAATCTAGCACAGGCCACACAGGAACACATCCAGACAGGGCTGGAAAGGCTCCAGAGAAGCAGCCTGTGCCAGCGCTCAGTGTCTGCACTTGCAAATGCAGAACTCTTGTTCCCCCACGCCTTCAGATTCTGCACGTGCCACTGCTGAACCTATAACCTCCAATTTCCTGACTTCCAGCTACCCCACACAGCTAATTAGAGAATTAACACTGCTTCCTGATCAGGGCAGACAGGCAGAGCAGTGTCTATTCTGCACCAGTACAGAGAAGGACGATCTGATGACTCTTTAGCCTTACAGCAAGGGTTCAGCTACACTGACCTGGCTGCAAACCTGAGTCCATGTTTCCTTCTCTGGTAGAAGGTTCTGCAAAGTGCTCCTCCTTCAAAGGCTTGCACATGGTTCTGTGCAAGGGGAAAGCTCAGGATCTGCAGACAGGAGAGCAATGTGGGACGAGTACTGGGACAAGTATTGTTCAATATATTCATCAGCGACCTGGGTGAGGGCATGGAGAACACTGTCAGCAAGTCTGCTGGTGACACCAAACTGGGAGGAGTGGCTGACACACTCAGTAGGGTTTTGCTGCCGTTCAGCCAGACCTGGCCAGGCTGGAGAGCTCAGCAGGAAGAAATGGAACGAAACAGAAGGACAAGGGTAGAGTCTTGCACCTGGGAAAGAACAGTCCTATGGACCAGGTAGGGTTGGGGATTAACCTGCTGGAGAGTATTGAAGAGGAAAGGAACCTGTGGGTCCTAGTGGATGTCCATGAGCCAGCAATGTGCTCTAGTGGCCAAGAAAGCCAATGGCATCCTGGAGTGGATTAGAAGGTTAGTAGGTCAACAGAGGTTCTCCTGCCTCTCTACTCTGCCCTGGGGAGGCTGCATCTGGAATATTGTGTCCAGTTCTGGGCCCCTCAGTTCAAGAAGGGCCTCAGGAAATTGCTTGAAAGAGTCCGGCACAGAGCCACAAAGATGCTGAAGTCAGTGGAACATCTTCCTTACAAGGAGAGCCTGAGGGATCCCAGGCTTGCTGCGTGGAGAGAAAGAGCCTGAGGGGTGCCCTCATTCATGTTGATAAAGATGTGCAGGGTGAATGCCAAGAGCATGGAGCCAGGCTCTGCTGGGTGATACCCAGTGACAGGACAAGGGGCAATGGTGGAAGTTGAGGCACAGGAAGTTCCATGTAAACATGAAGAGGATTTTTTTTCCTTCTGAGTGTGACAGAACCCTGGAACAGGCTGCCTAGGTGGGTTGTGGAGTCTCCTTTTCTGGAGATGTTCAAGACTTGCATGGATGCATTCCTGAGTGATCTGGTACAGGTGATCCTGCTCTGGCAGGGGTTTAAACTGTATGAGCTTTCGAGGTTTCCTTCAACCTCTAACACTCTGTGATTCTGTGAATATTTCTAGATTCATAGGGCTAAACTTTTCTTGCTCAAAGACTCTACACTGACATTTAAAACAGAAAAACACTGGGGTCTGGGAACCTCTGGACCAGCTCTCAGTCACTCTGCTTAGTTTGAAAGTTCCTCACCATTTTATTTTTCCCCTGCAAGATCAAGTTTTACCCACAAAGTCGTGCACTGTAAAATCACCCTGAACCCACAAATCACAGCTGCTGTACCCGGGCACATGAATCATAACCACAATTAAGTTGTCTGAAGCTTGTTGAATTCTCTTCTGCACTTACACTAATGCTAAAGATTAAAAATGAGAGGCAGATTCATCTTCCCAAATACATGAACCACACAAGCAAGTTACTACCCTGAGCTTCTTCCATATCTGCCTCTCTTCGTTCCATAATGAAGTTGAAGCCTAGCAAAATACAAAACCCATCCATACTCAGAGAAGAACTCTAGTATCCCATATCTTTGTAACATCAGCATCAGCAGGTACAGGCTGGAGAAAGTAGCTTCTGGAAACACTGTCCAGAACAGACACCTTTTTATAACAGTCCTTCACCTGTTGCTTATGGACAAATATTGATTGTTTCAGGATGTACAGCAGGAAAGAAGCACTTTAACAGTCTACAACAAGGTTGGTTACAAAAAGAATATGGCAAAACTGTCTAAAAAGCTTCAGCTAAAGCAGTAGACACCATGAAGTTCACACTCGAGTATGGCCAAAGAGTTTAAATAAAGATTGCACCAAGCACGTAGTGGCTATTCTATGCTATCCACCAAACAAACACAGCTCCCAAAATGGAGTATTGGCATCTCCAAAATTCATTTTCTCAACTTCCTGGCACTACAGGAAGTGCTTACTGACACAAGAGCAGCCCCTTCATGCCTGTGGCAGTTTTAAAGCTAACCTTCTACTGTCATTGGAAATTTTAAATAAAGAATAGTATTGGATGCAGAAAAGCAGTAAGATAAATCTCTACCATATAATTTGTTTGCTGGACTAGTAGAAAACCTGCTGGACAATTTTCTTCACTTCACCTTTCTGCCTCCTGCTTCGCTCTCACTCTCTCCTCCTCCACACTGATTCACAGAATCACAGTGCTTTCGAGGTTGGAAGGGACTTCCAGAGATCATCCAGTCCAAACACCTGCCAAGGCAGCATCACCCAGGGTAGGCCAGAGAGGAATGCATCCCAGTGGGTTTTGAAGGTGTCCAGAGAAAAGCTCCACAACCTTTCTGGACAGCCTGCTCGAGGGCTCCAGCACCCTCACTGTAAAGAACTTTCTCCTCATTTTGAAGTGAAACCTTCTCTGTTCCAGTTTGCATCCATTGCTCCTTGCTGTGACCACCCAAAAGAGCTTGGCCTCCTCCACTTGACACCCACCCCTCAGATATTGATAGAGACTGATCAGATCCCCTCTCAGCCTTCTCTTCTCCAGACTAAACTGCCCCAGGGCTCTCAGTTTCTCTCCACAGGGGAGACGCTCAAGTACTCCTTGTGGCTCTCCACTGGACTCTCTCCAGCAGGTCCCTGTCTCTCTTGAACTGGGGAGCCCAAAACTGGACACAGTATTGCAGGTGTGATCTCAGCAAGGCAGAGTAGATGGGGAGAAGAACCTTCCTAGACATGCTGGCCACACTTTTCTTGATGTCCCCCAGGATGTCATGGGCTCTCTTGGACACAAGGGCACATTGCTAGTCCATGCAGAACTTGCTGCCCACCAGCACCCCTGTAAGAGGGAAGAGTTGGTATGCTTTTGACCAGAAGTTATAACAGGCTGATAATCATTAGGTTACTGAGAAATAGGATCCAGGGGAAGAAGGGTTTGGAGCTATGCACATAAGCAGTAGGGAGAGATGATTTGTAATGGATTCTAGAATAAAGGAGGGGCTCTGTTCTCCTGTTTTCAGGCTTGTGGGACATCCTGGATATATGTCACAGAACTCTGAACCCAGATATGCCGAGTGTCTAGGTGGCTGGGTTGGAGCGGCACTAGTTAGGACCACCATGATGGTGCAGTTCTCAGTGGGAACACCTGCCTTGAGAGGATGGGTGCCAACCAGCCCTGCAATCTAAGCAGCTCAGGAGTTTTCCTGGTCAGTTGGATAGGGTGAGTATAATCTGCTCTTTGATCAACAGAGTTACTCATTGTTCCTTGTCATATACCTTTCTTTCTATGATTTTAGTATTTGAGCTTTAAGTATTGTGGTTTCCTTATGGTTTTAGTGTTTAAGCTATAATAAAATGTTGGGGGTACCCATGTGTGAGTGCATTCCCTGGCCCTCAAAGGACTCACTGGAACAACTCCACAAGGTCTTTCTCCACGGAGCTTCTCTCCAGCAGGGCAGTCCTAGCCTGCACTGGTGCATGCTGTTATTCCTCCCCAGATGCAAGACTCTGCACTTGCCCTTATTGAACTTCATGAGGTTTGGCTTCACTCAGTCTAAATGTTAAAACTGTATTTAAGAGTCCTTCTGAGTATGTTATAACCTGCCTCAGATGCATACACTCTTGTTCTAAATAGAAATAAAATATAAGATCATTCATACAGCTGTCCACACTGCTACTATTTGTACTGTGGCACTGTCCATTGCTAGATCAGGATAAGATGTACAGTTGAAATGGACACTTTAATGGAAGAGACAACAAAGCACTGTATGAGGCTCAGGAGATTGGGGTCTGATCCCAGCAGGCCTCAGACTTGCCTACTGTCTGCAGATAAAATTAATGTCTTGAGACAGGCATTGCCTCCTCCCATGCAAACTGGAGATACAAATGCACCCTTTGTACTCCAGCAATGCATCTCCAAGGAGGGGCCTCTCTAGCCCTCCATCTGCCTCTGCTTCACTAAAGGAAAATGAGGTATTTTTCTGTCTCCTAAACTCAGCCCACCCATCACAGGTCGGGCAGAGATGCAAGGCTGTACACTGCTGCTCTACACACAGTCTCACACAAGCTCAAACTTACTTATGGCTCAGCGGAAGCTTGGGTTTGGAAACTCAATCGCTTGCAGCTTTCAATTCATCTCTCAATCCATCTCCTTAGCAAGGATTTGGGGAAGGCACTATTCCCTGGCTGCTGTTTTCCCAAACTAGCCTCAGGTTGCAAAATACTTTTTCCAATGCAAACATCCAACCACACAGAGACTTGCCCTACATCTGACTCAGTGTGGAGAAGAGAAGGATCCAAGGAGGCCTTATTGCGGCCTTCCAGGATCTGAAGTGGGCTACAAGAAAGCTGCTGAGGGACTTTTTAGGGTGACAGGTAGTGATAGGACTGGGAGGGATGGATCCAAGCTAGAGGAGAGAAGATTCAAGATTGGACATTAAAAAAAGAAGTTCTTCAGTGAGGGTGGTGAGACACTAGAACAGGTTGCCCAGGGAGGTGGTGGAAGCCTCATCCCTGGAAGATTTTAAGGCCAGGCTGGATGTGGCTCTGAGCAACCTGCTCTAGTGTGAGGTGTTCCCTGCCCATGGAAGGGGGATTGGAACTGGATGATACTTGAGGTCCCATCCAGACCTGATTCTGTGATTCCTGTTCCCACTGTAGGTATTCCCACAACAATTTCTACAGGAAGATCATTGTTTAGACTAGTATGTAACTCAAAAACATCACCCCCAAAATAAAAAAAAATAAAAATCAAACCTGATAAAGATGTGGATCTCAAATGCAGAACCACTGTGATTCAAATCATTGGAGAAAGCAGTCTGAGAAAAACAGATCAGTAGTATCAAAGTGTGAGGTACCAGCATCTACATCCATATGCAGCAATGAAAAGCACTGCAGTGTACAGCATCAGGATTACAAACATGTCTGTACTGGGACCAGTTCAATCTCCTCAGAGAGAGTGAGAGCATCCTTAGCACTCAGTGCTCTGGGAATCTTACAGTCAATAAGTTCTTGCTCATGTGGAGGTGGAACTTCTTGTGCTGCAGTTACCATCCCTTGCCCCTTGTCCTATCACAGGGTGCAACTGAGCAGAGGCTGTCCCTTTTCCCTTCCTTCCTCACCCCAAGCCCTCAGCTATTGATAGACATTGCTCAGATCCCATCTCAGCGTTCGCTGCCAACAACCAGCTTCAGTGCTCTCAGCCTCTCCTCATCAGGCAGTGCTCCAGTCCCTTCAGCATCCTTGGAGCCCTCCCTTGGACTCTCTGCAGTAGATCCCTATCCCTCTTGAACTGTGGAGCCCAAAACTAGATGCAATATTCCAGGTGGGACCTCACCAGGGTAGAATGGAGGGGGAGATCAAATAGCTCTTGATCTATCACTTGAAAGACTTTTGAGGACATAAGGGATAGAGATAAAAATCTCTGAACAGGATATAAGTCAGGACTGTAAGTAACACAAAAGCTTCTGCTTCTCAGTGCTACCTTCTGAAATGCTTCCTCCTCACCAATAATAGAAGACTCTCAAGTCATAAAGGCTTATGTTCAAAGGCTGTAAGTGAAGCAAACCTTGTAGCTAGAGATAACATCTCCTAGCAGCTAGGAGAGAGAAAAACCCCACACCTTACAGAAAAGGCATTCAGCAATAGAGATTTTTGTCCAGGTCTTTGCCACACACCTGCAAACTTGCCTCTTTTCTGACTATATTAGATGATATAATAAAAGACATTTCCTCCTTCCAAAGAGACTTGTCTTGCTTAATTTAAACTTTTCAGGGTAGAACTAAAGGGCATTAGGGCCTTCTCTTTAATACTGTCTCAGAAGACATCACTGCTTCATCACAAAGAAAAAGGCCTAGCTCCTAACCTCTCTGAAGTCAAGGGCAAAACTCCCACTCATCGCAATGGAGAAGCACTGTGTCCAGTGCTGGAGCCCCTAGGACAGGAAAGGTCTGGAGGTGCTGGAACATGTCCAGAGAAGGGTCATGAGGACGATCAGAGGGCTGGAGCTACTCTGTTATAGCAACAGGCTGAGAGAGTTGGAGTTGGTCAGTCTGGAAAAGAGAAAGAAACCTTATTGTGGTCTTCCAGGATCTGAAGGGGGCTACAAGAAAAACTGCACATTGCTGGCTCATATGGATGTCACCTGGTTTTCCTAAACCACTGGAGCAAAGATACTACAACTATTCAACCAACACCTCCCGCTTTGTTTCCTCTTTGGCACAGGACCCCAGGCAGATGAGCTTCCCTGCTTTCCACCCCATTCCAGAGGCTTCTGAGGATGCATACATCCTGCTGTCTCTCCGATACTTTCCATAGGGACAGCCACACAGGGCTGAAAGACAAGCTCTCAGTCAACAAGAGAGGGCTGAGGAAGGTCAGTTTGACAGCCTCCACTCTAAATTGCAGGATGCAGACCAAGATGTGAGATTTTAACCCTTTCTGCATCCAGGCCAGGCCACAGACCTCCTGCTGCTCAGGTGTGACAGGAATGCCTCTGAGAGTGCAAGACAGCAGCGTGCTGCATGTCCCAGCAACGCGCTCCTAAGAGGAAAACACCACATGAAATCTCTAGATGGAGAAACTCCCCCTCTCTCTGCCCTGCATACCAGAGGCTGCTTCTTACAAGAGAAGCACCTGGAATAACAATTAAAGGAACGTTTCCAATTTGTTTGCTTTCTACTGTTTTCAGTAAGCTCAGGTTCCTTGTGACTTCAACCTGAACAGCCTAGGCTCAGGCTAAGTAGCTTCTGCCTCACACAAATCTCCCTGCGCTATTTACGAGCCCTTAGCATCCAACCTGAGTTTGCTGGATGTGATGTCAACATCTTCAACAAGCAAATCAGCCTGGCTTTCTCTTTTAATTGTATCACAGAGAAGAATATCACACAGGACATTTGTAACTGAGGAAGATGTGGGCCTTTGTCATCTGGCAATGTGGACTGTCCTCATGCCCCCGTACCACATATTGCCCTCCTCAGGATCCTCTATGGTGGAAGCTAAAGGCTAAAGCCCTTCACACTCTCTGTTCCTGCCAGCAGAGCAGAAGAGACTGGCAATGATGAGACCATATGAGCAGCTCTGGACAAACAGGCTCAAGGTGGATAATCTTGTACTGGGAACTAGAGAATCAGTGCACCCTGGTGTGATGACATTTAGATTTCTCCAAGACATCTGTTGGAAGGACAACACAGCACAGCACCAGCAATCTAAGAGGTTCCTGGAATGTGTTGATGATAGCTTCCTGTTTCAGATGGTAGAGGGACCCACAAGAAAAGGTGCTGTGCTTGACCTAGTCCTCACCAACAAGAAGAGGCTGGTGGGTGAAGTAAAGCTGAAGGGTAGCCTAGGATGCAGTGACCATGAAA
>VWZI01005122.1:1061-18948 GCA_013396835.1 Psilopogon haemacephalus
ATTCTCCATTCTTAAAATACCAGATAACAACAAACTGACATACTATTTTAAACATTTTGACTGGTAGACAAGATTCATCTATGAGGTTCTTTTAAAATGCTTCTATGTTGTGAAACACTAGCCACTAAAAAATCACCTGAAATATTTTATTTAGGACCCAATAGTATGAACTGCATAATCACAGAACCTTAAACATTGGAAGGGACCTCCAGAGATCGAGTCCAACTCCCCCTGCCATGGCAGGATCACTTACAGTAGGTCATGTGGTTATGCATCCAGACAGGTTTTAAAAGTCTCCAGAGGAGACTCCACAACCTCTCTGGGCAGCCTGTTCAGTGCTCTGTCACCCGCACTCTAAAGAATCACAGATTATCAGGGGACAGAAAGGACCTCAAAAGATCATCTTGTCCAGCCCCCAGCCAGAGAAGGGTCACCTAGAGCAGATCACCCTGGAACATACCCAGACTGTTTTTGACTATTTCCAGAGGGAGACTCCACAACCTCCCTGAGCAGCTGTTTCCAGTTCTCTGTCACCGTCACAGTGAAAAAATTCTTCTGAAGGTTCACATGGAACCTTCTGTGCCTCGACTTCCACCCATAGTAGTTTCTCCTCATGCTGAGGTGAAACCTTCTCTGTTCCAATTTGCAGGCACTGCTCCTTGTCTTATTGTGGCATACCACTGAAAAGACATTGGTCTCATCCACTTGATACCCACCCCGTCAGATATTTGTACACATTGATCTGGTCTCCTTTCAGTCTTCTCCAGACGAGATAGCCCCAGGTTTACTAGTCTCTCTTTGTAGGGGAGATGCTCAAGTACTTCAGTCATCCTCATGTCTCTCCGCTGGACTCTTTCCAGGAGCTCCCCATTTCTCTTGAACTGGAGAGCCCAAAACTGGACAGAGTATTCCAAGTGTGGTCTCACTAGGACAGAGCAGAGGGGGAGAAAAACCTCTCTAGACCTGATGCACCTCAGGCTGCCATTGGTTCTCTTGGCCACAATGGCACATTGCTGGCCCATGCAGAACTTGCTGTCTGTGCTGGTTTGAGGCTAATTGGAATATTTTAATGAGAAAAATTAGATTATACATTGTGAAAAGAAAACAATGGTGATGTCTACTTCGTTCATAAATTTACTGAGATGTACAAAAGGAAGGACATAAACATAGACTAGACAAAGTCACTCCGGTCTGCGCTCTGGCTGTTGATCTCCCTCTGTCCTTGGCTTCTAGCTGGATCTGTGTAACCCAACTAATCGATTCAGTTTCTAACCCCCATGGCTGATCTTCCCTATTTACCTTGCATGTAAGATAGATTCTGGAGTAAGATTAGGAGGTGGGGGGAAGGTGTAAGGGTGGTTGGGAACTTCTCCTGGGGACTCTGACCTCTGGGAGGGGTATTGTGTTTCTATATTACCTTTTTAATGTATATATTTGTAATATAATGTAAATATTTGTAATAGACTATAAATACCTGCTTGTATATTGTGATAATCTGTGAATGTAAAGCTTCATTCCTTAATTTTCAAATGGCTGAATCTGGTCTGAATGAATTCAAAATTGGAGGGGGGGGGGTAACTCCCAAACCATCACATCTTAATTTGGCACCCAACATGGGCAAATTGAACTTGATTGATTGCTAATTAAGTCAGGAAGTTTAAAATTAAGCTTATTTGGTTGGCCTGGACCATTCTTTATGCATTAACTCTACGGTACCTGCATCATTGGATTGTTGCCAATATTTGTTGCTTCTGTTTGAAATGATGTGGAGAAAGTTTAAAGGAATGTTCTTGAACATCAGAGATTATCATCGCAGATGGGTTGGCTTTAACATTAGTGAAACTATTACCAATCTGCATTTAATAAGTCAGGAAACAGTAAAACTCCTGTAACTTATTCCACATCTTTAACAGGAGTAATTATGCCAAACACAGAAGTCCCCGATGCCTGCAGTGAGTTCTACACACATAATACAGTGGTATTTTTATCATGTATGAATATAGCTTTAATAATTCTAGTTTTATCTCTAATTTCTGCATTATGTGTCAAGAGTTCAGCTCTTTCTTCCTTAAAAAAACATCTTGGGAGAGGCAGGAGGCAGAGTACCAAGGGTTTGCAAGTCCCAGAGATAAGCAGAGAACTTGGCTGGATGCCTGCAGAACTTTCTCAAAACAAAACCTGTCTGGGGGGAGAGAATGGAGTGGACTGCCCTGTCCACCACTACACCTGCTCCTGCAGGTTCTGGGACAACTGCCAAAGTCTCTGTTGTTGACAATAACGTGGCAAGCAGACAAAAAAACAGGTCCAACTGTGCAAGTCTCTGCTGTTTCTTCACCTAGTTCAAATCCCTAGGCAGCAATTTCTAACCGTACATTAAATTTAAATCCACATGCATCAGTTCAGACCCCCAAAGATTCAGACCCACTAGAAGGAACATCTAAGGCCTTTCTTGCTCCTGCAAAAGCACAAGCAAAACCAAAACATTTGACAAAGAGTGATTCAAGAGAGGATTTAGGGGCAGGAACATCTGGTACACAAGAGGAGGGAGAAGAAATACCTTCTTAGAGATTTGATCAGTTTACTTAGATCGCAATATGGCAATGAGAAGAGCTATGTGAGATTGGATCTGAGGAGTTTAGGAATGCTCTTAGGAAAGTTCTGTTTCTAGGCCAAGGACAACCAGAGGAAGAGGAGAACGATGATATCTAGGATTCCAATGATCTACTCAGAGATCAGGAAACTTAGAAAGGAATATTCAAGGTAATCAGGAGAGCCAATTCTAAGATGGCTGGTGAGATGCTGTACTATTGGTGCAAATGCCCTACAGGTAGGAGACAAGTCTGCAAAGCAGCTAGGGCCACTCACAAAGGAGAGTGGGATGGACAAATACCTAGCAACCCCTCTCAATAAGGTTAGCTTGTGGACATGCATTCTGTTTGCTGTGACTATGAGATATTCTTCCTGAGACAATTTGCCATGGGCAGCTAGGAAGTGGAACACAACTAAGCAGGGAATTAAGCTTCTGAAGGAGTTTGATGTGAAGTAAGTGCTTCATGGAGATCATGGTACACATCAGCCTGATAACATTCCTCTTGGAACGAGTCTCAAAACAAACATTATTAAATTCGCTCCTTCATCCTACGCTAACATCTTGGCTAGCAGGTTTCTATCAAGGAGTGATAATGGAAGGCCGCTCACTTTTAGCGAATTCATTGACCAGCTGAGGCAGATAGGGGACAGCTTGTTGCATTCTAACCTAGTCCCTGTCATAAAAACTATGACTACAGAGCTAAAGGAGAGCATGAAAGAACTGAAGGAGGAACTTAAAACCTCCATATCTAATTTAACAAAACATACCATTCCTTCATCTTCTGAATAGGTGCATGCTTCTGCCATCAGGAACAGACACCCACTTCCTGAAAGGCAATTCTAGCCCAGGAGACAAATTCCAGCTAGACATCAGAAGTCACATGGGTCACTTTGGATAACCCAGCATGACCAATTTGGTGAGCACATGAACAAGTGGGATGGTCAACATACTTCAGTTCTTTTGAAAAGAGTCAGGGAGCGGCAGAGTGGCAGAAACAGAGGCAATCATGCCAGAAAAGTAGCTGTCAATAATTGCAGTTATTCTGGGGAGCTGAAGAATTCTAATAATTGTAATTTCTCTCACTACAACACCAACCATTGTGTACACCCCACATGCCATGTTCAGCATTAGGGGTGCCCTGCCTCCAGCCAGGAGGAAGAAAGGGATAACGGAGAAAAACGAATTAGAATGTTTTCATTAGGTGGCCTGGCAGTTCAAAAGTTCAGAAATACAGGGCTTTAGATGATATAGGTACCCAGTGTATTCCATCGCCATCAAACTGCAAAGGGACAGAGTCTATAACTTTCTCTGGAATCATTGGTGGATCTCAAGAATTAACTAAGTTGCAGGCTGAAATAAGTTTAACTGGTAAAGAATGAAAGAAATTTACTATTGTAACTGGTCCTGATGAGCCTTGTATTCTGGGAATTGACTTTTTGAGACAAGGTTGTTTCAAAGATCCTGAAAGGTAAAAATGGGCTTTTAGAATAGCATCTGTAGGAATTGAAGATGGTAAGTTGAAATTGTCCATTAGACCTGAACTTTCAGATTAATCTGCAGCTGTGGGACATCATGACATAGAGGACCTGAAACTGCCAATTGCTGCTCAAACTGTGCATCACAGGCAGTACAGAACTAACCATGATTCTTTGTTGCCCATTCATCAGCTAACTTGTCAACTGGAAAGTCAGGCTGTCATCAAGAAAGCTCATTCACCTTTCAACAGTTCAATCTGGCCCATGTACAAGCCTAATGGCAACTGGTATCTCACAGTGGACTTCCGTGCCCTCAACGAGGTGACTCCACCCATTAGCACAGATGTACCAAACATGCTGGAACTCCAGTACAAACGAATCAAAGGAGGCCAACTGGTATGCTACCATAGACATTGCTAATGCTTTCTTCTCTATTTCCATATCAAAGGAATGCAGACTTCAGTTTGCATTCACCTGGAGAGGAATCCAGTACCAGTTCAACCGTTTGCCTCAGGGGTGGAAACACAGTTCGACAATCTGTCTCTCAGTGATACACAATGCATTGGAGAAAGGTAAAGCTCCAGAATACATACAATTCATTGACGACATCATCATGTGGGGCCAAACTGCTGAGGGATCTCTTCAGGAAATGTAACAAAATAACTGACATTCTGTTGCAAGCAGGTTTTGCCATCAAGAGAGACAAGGTCAAAGGACCTTCCAGAGAAATTCAGTTTCTGGGAGTGCAGTGATGGGATGGTCGCCATCACATTCCACAGGATGTGATAAACAAAGTCTCCACCATGGCAGTTCCCACAAATAAAAAGGACACTCTATCTTTCTTGGGTGCAGTGGGATTCTGGAGACTACACATTCCTGGATTCAGTCAAATTGTTAAACCCATGCATGATGCGACTTCTAAGAGAAACCATTTCCAGTGAGGCCCTGAACAACAAGCAGCCTTTGATCAGATAAAGTGAGAAGTAGTCCATACTGTGGGCTTGAGACCTGTTCAATCTGGTCCGGACATTAAAAACATTATGTATATGGCTGCGAGTGACAATCTTCCAACTTTGAGTCTTTGGCAGAAAGCTCCAAATGAAACATGTGGTCATCCACTTGGTTTCTGGTGTCATGGCTACAGAGGTTCAGAGGCAAACTACACTCCAACAGAAAAAGAAATTGTACGTGTATCTCAACTTTGTAGGGCATGAAAACATACATATACATCTCATTTAGCAAACTGGGACTTCCAAGAAAATCACAAACCATTTTGTATTTGATCACTTATGAATTAGCATAAGAATTCACTGGACATTTGTTTAGATAGATTTTGATAATTTTTTACCTATTAACCCTATACTTATAGAATAGGAAATTTAAGTTAGCTTTGAGCTTTCCATATATTTGAAAACCTGTGCAGTTTTATTAAGACACCAGATCAGTTACACTGGCGCAAGATGCAGTAAGTTCTTCATAAAGCTCAATATTGTATTGCTTGGTATGCCTCTTCTACTCAAACTAAGACCCATAAATACTTCCACTGGAATAAACATGTTATTCTTTCCAAGATTGAAGAGGAACTACTTCTGAAACTCAGAAAAATGGGATTATTGAATCACCTTCCCGAAAAGCAGGAGGGTAGCATTGGCACAGGGCATATTTACCACACAAATACTTAGCTAATTTTGATCATTCCTCACCTCCGTATGAACTCTGTAAGGAAGAAAACTCCCAAAACAATGCACAACAAAGGCTAGGTTTTATAGCTCTTTCTTGACTCCAGTCATAGCCAGCAGTATTTCCAAAGAAGAAATACCACTAGTTAGTAAAGGCACTCTTAAGGATAATTATGTTTTATTTACTATTTTTAGAATTTTAAGTAACTGAAACTATTACACTGTTATCTTTTGGATTTTTTGTCTCACAAAACACACTGAAGTATTTGTATCAGACTGTTTAAAATTTTCTTGTCCAAATGCTTATTTCTTCTGCAAGCTGCATTTCTTCTGCTGATAGAAGTAAATTAAGTTAGGTGAGATGCAAGGATATGTCGTCCAAAGCAATAAATTAAGCTAACTTGTTTCATTTGTTTTATGCATACTCTGCTCAACTTCCCACTTGCCTACAGCTTTAAGTAGATCTGCCATATTTGCTAATTATAGGATAATAAATTATAGGAACAATGCCTGATCTGAAAGAGAAAAAACAGTAAAAAGTCAAATTCAATTTGTCAGAAACAAACACACAGACACTTAAACAAGTCTAGAAAACACTTATCTGAGATTTCATATATAGCTGAAGTATAAAAAAAAAGGGGAGGTGGCGGAAATGTGATATTGCACATGCTTTTTACACATGCCCAGAACCAGGGAAAATTTACCAAAGAGAATTTTTTAAGTGTCCTTTTTTACTATTTTTTTAAAGTTACATTTTCAAGTAGTACGGACTTGCAACCCAGAAATACAAAACACCCAAAAAGCTGCCATTAGCATACCAGTAACTTTGAGAATTAAACATAGATCTGAATCTGAGATGATCACAATTTTCCTGAAATTATGGGAGCTGCATAAGTTTTCAGTCTCCCATGATCATGTGTTTTAACAGTTATACAAAGGACAAAGGTGAATACTTAACAGATAAAGTGGAGGAGTATTCAGGCAACGACTCAGAAAAAGGCATAAATAAAAACCCAATACTGATGGTGTCTTGCCTGACATTTCCCACAGAGGAAAGTGTTGTCAGAGACTCCATTTACTCTAGCAAATCAACAGAAGAGTGCTGATGCCATTTCCCAAGAGAACTGTGGACTGATACAGATCTATCTTCATTCTCTAGTATTTAGAAGTGCTTTGACTGCAGTGTGGAGGATAAAATACACAGGAATTCTGAAACAATTCTTGGAGTTTAACATATCTATATGCTGTAACTAATAGTGGTGAGAAATAGCTTTTTTTCATTTCAAACACAGCTTGCTGCACAGTGCAACCATAGTATGTGATTGTTGTTCTGCATTTGAAAAATTACATTTTAACGCAAACTGTAAATATCTCATTAAGGAGTGACAATGATTCAAGAAATCTGAACATATAGTACAA
This sequence comes from Psilopogon haemacephalus, assembly GCA_013396835.1. Lineage (NCBI taxonomy): Eukaryota > Metazoa > Chordata > Aves > Piciformes > Megalaimidae > Psilopogon > Psilopogon haemacephalus. The sequence continues at coordinate 8,225 of VWZI01005122.1, forward strand.
CAAGTATTTTAAAAGTCATTACCATATTTAAAATGTCACCCATCTGATACTACTCTCTCCACAGCTAATGGTACATATAATTACAGACTCAATAACAAAATTCATAGAAATCTCAATGTCCTTACCCTGTGAGTTATTACATTTCCTGATTAATCATAAGGCATGGATTTAATTGTCTTTACATTAGATTGTGTGTTTAAAGTTTAATTTAGAGAGGTACCTTCAGCAAACTGGCCTGTTCAATGTCAACACTGGGTTTGATTTTTTTCCTTAAATGTGACATCCCAAATGAATGCAGAAATTTCAGAGTTTGCAGGCTCTGTTTGGAATCAAATTATCTAAAATCTCTAGTTAACTGTAGCAGTGACAAGTTTTGTTCTGCCATACGTTTTTAAGTTTTACATAGATCTTAATGCTGATCAAACTTATGTGGAATATATGGACACAATGATGGAAGACCTCTGTTTATGAATGGCACTGTATTGGTTGTGTTGATATTAGGAGGGAGGTCCTCAATGTCCTCAAATGTCACGTGTGATATGTAAGAAAGAACAGTAATACATCCGACTCCTCTTCCTACAATCCCAGTCATCTCTGCCTTTAGAAGATAACATTCAATTCATATTTCAATAATGGTCATTTTTGTCTGAAAATAAGAGCAAAACATGAAGTCTTTCACAACAGCCTCAGACTAGCCCAAGGTATTTACCAAAAGACACTCTGCTAAAAACTCACGAAAAGTTCCCTCTCTTCTACACCCTCACAGACACTTTCTCTGCACTCTGGAACATTTCTAGTAGTCACCCAGTGCAATACTCTGTCACACTAAAATCCCAATATTCTGAATGATCAGTTGACCTAATCATAACACAATTAACGGTACGAAATGGATTCATGCTAGTACCAATGTAATTTACTTTGTTGTTTCTTTTCCTGGACTCAGACTGTGATCTGTGAACTGCCAGATAGTAGGGGGGAAATGGGAAACAAAAACTAATCAAACCTTTAAAATTAAATCAGTGCCTTTTGAATGTTGTATCATTTCAGCTAAATTGTAATTTTCATGCAATCTGTGGTCAGCATAAATAACTTTTTTTTTAAATTTATTTAAATCCTGTGGGTCACTTTGAATACTTTGTGAATTAATTCCTCAGTGCCAATGAGACACACAATATCTGGAACCACTCTTGTAAGACAAGTTCCACTTGTATTATATTCTTAGTGGGTGAAATATCTCCTTACATTTTGGTAGTCTTTTATAAAATCTGTTTGACTAATCAACATCTGCACATAACAAAACATTTTGTTTCACTTTCTTGTGTTTGTATTATTGTTTTAGAATGACTGCAAGAAAAAACCAGCAATTGTTACCTATGAAAACGTCTTCTTTAAAAGCGTTTTTTTTGTTTAACTGATAAAACACCTTTGAACAAGTGCTTAAATGCTAGATTGTTGTATACTGGAAACATAGCTTGCTCACTTTTCAAAAGGGTACATACAGCTATATACAGAGCTTAGCTTGTAGACCATCTCAGTTACAGTTGTCTGTATTTGAAAGTGAGAATTACAGGACAATAGTTCTAAGTGAGGAATGTCTTTAGCTTCTTTTAAATTTGTTGTGAAGAGGGGAAAACCAAATCCCCTTCCAGAGTCAGGAAATACAGTGTATTAATAGGTGCTGGCACCTAAGTAACAAATATAACCATGGTTTTCCATTTGCAACTCAGCTTGTTGTTTTTCCCATTTGTATTTGTTTCAGATATGGTTTGGTAACACTGCTTTTACCTGTGCTGCAGTTCTCTCTTGTGACAAGGGGAAGCAAAAACCAAGTGAGAAAAAACACCAAACCTCTAGAACATTTTCTGGCTATTTAGAACATATAAAACCGAGGCTATTTTATAGTGTTTACTCCTTATTAAATATTTTAACAATTACAATACTTGGAAGAAGTTCTGCAACTTAAAGCTATTTGCAGTACTGTAAACGCCATTAACATCATAAAAAGCTAAAGGTCAAATTCTTTTTTCTTTGCAAAAAAGCCAAAGTGCTTTGACTTAGAGTACAGAATCTAAGAGGCAAGGACAGACTTTCCTGGCAGAGCAAATCCGTAGTGAGGACTGTTGCCCCTGCCAGGCATGAGATCCTACTGTTAGCTCTTAGATATGCAGTTATTAATGGCTAAAGCTAGCAGGAGACTTACAGACCTAGACAGAGCAAAGAAAGTTTTCTTCGTTTTGCTAACTCAGTAGATAACTTGCACCAATCTTAACACAAAGCCTGCCTTCCCCATCTAGTTTAGCTTGATACTTAGCAAGTCAAGCACAACTATGTCAAACCTAGCAACCGGCTTTCCACTGCAAAACTGCAGCACGGATTTCTCTCTACATAGAGGCAGGATTTGTCCCTCAAGAGATGCTTCAGTGATATCACTATTTTTATCTGTGAGGATAAACACTGTTTTTTGTCTCTCAGTGACTGTTTCTGTTTTACTGCTACTTCCCACCAGGAAGTTGACTGCTAACATAATTACCACATGATTGCATGGGACAGGCTGAAATCTTTAACAGCTGGTTTATTGCATTGTGTACCACCAGCTCTTCCCTGCTACAGAACATTTGCAGTTTTTGAATGGCATTCTCTCCAATGACACAGAGATTATGGTGTGCAGGCCTCTGGAAAGGATTTGACTTGCCCATTTACTTGAAAAAAACATGAAGAATTTACTTTTAAAGCATTTAGGTGATTAGTATAAGTATTTGGGCACATAGTTGGCAGATACCTTTTACACTAGATATGTTGAAGCTTCAGACACTTCCCATACTCCAAGTGATCTTTCTATTTTACAACACAGAAGGGAGACAATATGAATCGAAGTTACCTGTGTTATAGAAGTAATTCTGAGAGTAATGCACAATGCAGCACAGAAGTCTACTGTTATAAAATAAATAATCATAATCATTGGCTATGATAGAATAATTATAAAATTAGGAGAAAAACCATCTGGGAGAGAAGTGCTTCAGTTCCCCATGGAGTATTACAGCATCTGCCAGATGTAAAGTGATAGACGTCTAGTACTAGATGGAAAAATAAGAGCTTTAAAGTAGTAAGTGTATAATTAATGACTGAAGCACCAAGCACGTTTACAAACTGTGCATCATATTGTCCCAGAGAAGGAAGGCTACTTGATCTGTGAGAGAATTTAAGCTAAGACACGTCTTTCCTGCACGAGAAACTTCTGCTATGGCACTACCAAAGTCTTCCTTAGTTGTAACAACACTGAAGTGTTTCTCTTCTCAAGTATTTCTCGCATTTCTAGTGTATGCCAATTTTAAATGGAATACAGAAACAATGCATTTGTGCTTCCATGGTTGTTGCTAGAATGACGCTAAAACAAAACTTAGCATCAGACTGACAGAAAGGCTTTCTACAAAGCTTTACTTTCTCTTCCTTCCACACAAGTAAACTGATTGCCCTGTGTGACCTGCACTAGATTATGGTCCTGCTCTGACAGGGAGGTTGGACTCAATGATCTCTGGAGATCCCTTCCAACCCTTAACATACTGTGATCCTGTGATTCCCTCTTTCATCTGTAACAGGGACCCAATCCAGTCACAACCCAGATGTGCAACTCAACTCAAGCCTGCCACAGAAGTGTAAACTCAGCCCTTTTGGTGTGGCTAATGCAGTGGTTTTATAGCATTTGTCTTTAACACTTTAACATAAGAGGGTTTGCACAGTAAGAAAGGGCATGGACTATACATAAGCAATTGTTTCTCAGGGTTTAGAGCAACTCAAAGTTTTCAGCTACTTCTGTGCAGAGTCTCATTGCAGGTACAAAATAAAAAAATTCCCTTAGTGAAGTAGGCCATTAAGATCCTGAGCAATTTCAATCAAAATCAAACTTTTAAAACAGAATTTAGGCTTCTAATTCACTTTATTTTTCTAAATAATTCACTTACCAGGACAAATCAAGATAAATTTGACACTATTGACTCAAGTCACTTTATTTTGTAGCCTCTGTTAAATGAAAGAACTCCTAAAAGTTAACACATTTTCTAAAATGAGGAGGCTATACTGACTAAACTATTTCTTGAAGAGGAAGACTATTTCGAAGAAACCATAATATAATTTTCTTTTGAGGAAATTATAATGGATTTTTTGTGCAAGTTGAATCTAGACTCCAGGTATTTTAAACCACTTGTTTTAGATACGTGTGAGCTTTTTATTCCCTTTTACTTTAACAATCTCAGGTGATTTAAAAAAAAAAAAAAAAAAAAAAAGCAAGAGGGGGGCTTTACTTACTAATTCACACTGCGACAAATGACTGTTGCAGTGCCTTCTGAGATTTACAGCAGGGAGCACTCCTTGAAAGTCACCAGTCAACATGACAGCCAGCAGTATACAATTGTCCAAGTGATGTGTGGAGGTCTTCTGTATTATCTGAATCTCTTTCCAGATGAGTGGTAATGCTCATTTATACAGTTAGCACATCAGAAGCTGATTTTAGTTTAATCCTGTAAGTATCCGGTGTAAGAACAGTCCTTGCACAAAGGTAAAATTTAGCTCTTTGGTTTCATCATGAAAGTATATACTGTAACAGAATCACTCAAATTTTCCTCTCAATATAGGACCAGGATTTAAAGTACATGAGCAATATTTCCAGTACCAGCTAACGTGTCTTGCTATATATGTACAGAAAATAACAAAAGTTACAGAATTGGGAAATATTTGACTGTTAATTTATAAACACTTATTGCAACAGCATATAAAAAAACCTGTGAAATCTTATGCTCTTTATGTTTTGAGGGCAGGGTTTGGAAAATATGTTTGGTTTCTAGGTTCATTCTTTTTTCTTTCCATTCCATTTGTTCTATGCAATTTTGAAGTAATACAGTAATAATGATTTTTTTTCCTAGAACATATTACCTCTATATACAATGCTAAACATCATTAGGCAATAGAATGAAACGGCAGCATAAAATAGATATCTATGATTGTTGAGTGACTTGTTCATATGACAGACTGTTCATTCAGCAATCAATTCTGGAATGTATCCTTCATGGACTTCATGTAACATTAATCTCACTGTGCATGCCTTAAAACCAAACATATATTGCTTTCTCTTTTCCTCTTTTTCTTTCCCAGTCTCAGCCTCTGTTCCTGGTAAATACTCTGGGATGAAAATTAACAGAGATACAGCACCTTTGTTGATGCTCCAGCATTCAAACACCGTGTTTTTTTGTGACTTTCCCAGATTTCTGCCTAGAGTGAATGTCTAGGATATGCATGGCCCAGTATCAGCTACCCCAAAGAGAAAAGGCTTGTATGTATTCAGGGTATGAACAGGTAAGTGGAGGCCCTCCTCGGTGCTGCCGCCGGACCCCTGCTAAGGCATGAGAATGCACACGAGGAATCACTGGAGGGGGCTGCATCTGGACATCAATAAGACTGGGACTGGAAAAACTGTATAAAGACCTGAGAAATACCTGCCAGAAGAACTCAAGGAGCAACAACCCCCTGCAGAACAACTCCACCAGAACAACTCCAGAAGGACTCCTGACAAACACTAAGGAACATCCCTGGACCATGCACACCTCTCTCTCTCACCTCCCATCTCCATCTGATGGCAATATAATCCCTGCTCTTCTTCCTCCTCTGCTCCTTTCCTCTCATTTCTCCATTGTTCCCTCCCCCTCTCTCTCTCCTTCTGTTTTATTCAACTTTATCCCTTAATACATAGTTTTGTGGTGATATCTGCTCTTGCTTGTACCTTAATTTCAAAGCACAGAAATTTCTAAGAACAGGTCTTCTCCTCTGGACAGAGAATAATGTTAATCTTTGCCCTCTGGACCCTGACAGCCACTCAGCTAGGTCTTAACCCAGCAAAGCTTACACCCATCCAAGCCACAAGCAGCCAGTTTTCCCACAAGAAAGCTGTGGGAGGCAGAGTCAAATGCTTTACTAAAGTCCAAGTAAACACCATCCATGGCCTTTCTCTCATTCACTATGCAGCTCACTTTGTCATAGAAGGAGATCGGGTGACTGGGACTGATAACTTGGTTGCCCCCTACATGCACCATAGTGGCATTCAAGGTTTTCTATTCCATGACCTTCCCCAGCTGCAAGGTCAGACTGACAGATCTGTAGTTCTTTCTTTCTTCCTGAGAGGCCTTCTTCTAATAACCATAAACTCTCCTTTTCTCCACAAACTGCAGCCAGCCTTCTTCCCTGCCAATTTGTCTTGCAGCACATAGAGACAGCCTGCTACCTTTAAGACTTCCCTCTTAAATGTGGATTGCTTGGCCCTCCAAGCAGTCTTAAACAGTCCAGAGACTGCCCACTGGAAGTCCAAGGTGGCAGATCTGCTGATCCCACTCTTCTCAAAAAACTGAAAACTCTATCATTACTGCTATGCCAATCAAGGCTCCTAGTTGTAATATCACCCACAAGTTCTTTTCTTTTCACAAACAGCAGTTCCAGCTGGGCACCTTCCCCAATCGGCTCCATCACCAGATGAGTCAGGAATTTATCTTCCACACACTCTAAGAACCTCCAGGACTGCTGCCTCTCTGCTGTGTAGTATTTCAAGCAGACAGGGAAGTTCAAGTCCCCCACAAGCACACGGGCTAGAGATTGTGAGACTTCTCCCAGATGCCTAAAGAATATTTTACTTGTCTCTTCATCTTGGTTGGGTGGTCTATAACAGATTCCCACGATGGAAGCTGCCTTGTTGGTCTTCCCCCAGTTCTTACCCACAAACACTCATCCCTATTGTCACCATCAGTAACCTCAAGTACAACCAAAACTCTCCCTGATGTGCAGGGCCACCTCATCATCTCTCCTTCCTTGCCTATCCTTTCTGAAGAGTTTGTAGCCATTGACTGTGGCACTCCAGTCACGCAGGACATCCCGCCACTTCTGCAAAGGCTACTATATCCTAGTTTCCCTGACACAAGATGGCTTCCAACTCCTCCTGTTTGTATCCCATGCTGCATGCATCAGTGTATATGCACATCATCTCCTCTAAATAAGTCCTGCCACCTTTCTGCAGGTAGTTCTACTTTCAAACAGGCTGTTCTCAGGTGCTCATGGCGTTGCTAATTCATCAGTTACCCTTATGTCTTTGCTGCCATGTGGGTCTCCATTCCCTACCTCCACTGATATGGCCAACCTACAGACCTCACTAGCACACCACCCCTCAAACATTGCTGTGCTGCCCTCGGGCTAACTTCTATCAAACGTGATTTTGTCCCCTTCAGATCTAGTTTAAAGCTCTTCCAGTGAGCCCTGCTAACTCCTGTGGCAGGATCCTTTTTCCACTTTGAGACTGGTCTATCCCCTCTACTGTCAGCTGGCCTAGTGTCATGTAAATCAGCCCACGATAAGGAACTCAAATCATGCATTGATTTATAGGATACTAGGCCTGCTGGCAACAGATGGAAGGGAGAAAAAGATCCTAGCACAGCAGACAGCAGTTAATTTAGTGCAACCTCACTGAACTAACAGGTAAATAACTTGTGTTTATCATTGAGTTCCACTTTGGTTCTGCTCGCTTCCACAGCAAGCAAACTGAAAGACATTGTATTATGATGGTCAAAAAATATCTCAAAATACCTAGCAAATCTAAACAGCTTATTTTAGTTTCACGTACTTTCAGTGATGAAAACAAAATGTGAAATTCACAATGAGGCATTAGTGATATTTACAAAGCAAGTGAAAAAGTCAGTGACTCCACTCTCTCTTCACCCACACCCCAGTAACTGGGGCCGGAAGAAACCTATCACACTGCCCTACCTGCCACAGAAATCACCCACTTGACTCATACCCACGCTCTAGCTGCTGGGCTGATCTTTCACATGCTGTTCCACTGCAGCTTTTCAAATTGGTTCCGGAAATAATTAAATATTTTATACAGTAACAGGAAAACAGGTAAGTTTTTACTCAAAAGTTTCAATAGGAAACACATAGTATAAGCATCAGACTTAATCTCTTTTCAAAGGGAACCAGGTCTTTTGAAAATCTAGCCTTTGAAAACCAAAATGGTTCTAACATCAGATGATTTTTTTTCTTTAAGAAAAAGTCACTTGGCAAATTAGTAAATGTTAGTAAATAAACTACTTTGAAAAATTTGTTAAACAAATACCTTTGCCAAAGATTCACCATGTTCTCCTGCACACAGGATTTCTTTATGGAAAAAAAAACATACAACACAACATGGCAGTTTATGGAACACAAGAGCCCAGAACCCATCTGTTACTGAAGCAAGATTAGGTAGGAATCCAAGCTATGTAAGCAGAACTATTTTTCTGGGAGAGAAATGCAAGAGCAGTGCAATTGATGTTAATGTTCTGGGGAAGTATAGGTAAGAAATCATCCACAAGCTAGACACCACCATAAAGATTTTAGCATGTGTGCCTTTTAGAAATGAACAGGATTATTTAAAATTAAAAGCTCATAACAGTCTCCCAAAGAAACACCAAGGTTTCAGAAATGTATCTTCCAGGAAAAAAAAAAAAAAAAAAGTCTAAAGAATTTCAATCAGACTTATTATATAAATACTACATTATGACTTAATTGGTAACTATGCTATTGAAAGTTTGATTTGGTGACTAAGAATCCTGAGTTGTTTGTGGCAGATGAGTGGAATAATTCCATACCCTCACCACTTTAAAGAATCAACAAAAAGTGCAGAGATGGAAAAAGTGGAATTCCAGAATTTCTCATTCCAGAATGAAATGAGAAAAAAGAGATACCTCAATAGAATGGGAAAACCAAAAAGGGGATGCATCTAAGGCAGATGGCAAACTATTCAGTTGATAATAGACCTGAAGTTCACAGACCACACACATGGAAAACACTTGATGAAAAGCAGGCTCCCTGAGTTGAAAGCAAGTGGAATAAAAAAGTAGCAGTGAAAACACAAAAAATTATTTTCAGTATCTTGGCCAAAAGCAAATAACCTCCTAAAATAAACTATCTTGATCACCTGACATTGTGTAGCCATGCTATAAGACCACTTCAACTCTATTTTAGTGTTCAGATATTTCATTCATACTTCATGTCCATTCTATTGAAGGACAAACTACTACACCTTTCACAATATCTATATTGCACACTAATTAGAATAAAATACACAAAAGATGTGCTTCACCAAAAACAAAATTGTACCGCTTCTGTAAGGGTGCAAAAACTAAGAAAATCATTAAAAATAAGATATATTTCTGTAATACTTATTACCAATAAGCAGCTGATCTCAGGGTCCTCACAGGACTGCAGTCTTTCACATTAAGTATTTCCTGAAAGTATTCTCACTAGTCTAAATATTCTATTTGACTACAGTTCTATGCATAATATGTATGCTTTCCCTATAATGGATACTAGTAAAATACCAGCAACATAGGACTGGATTAATATTTCAGTAAAGTGGTATCCCTTCAGTCATTTACCATTTCATAACTGTCTGAATAAACATCATTTAATTGCTTCAATGTATAGCATATTCTCCTAAACAGATGTAATAATCAGTTGCATATCTGCATGACCTTGTGATCACCAATGAGAATCCCATCTTTCTCTATGAAAGCAGCTAAAATCTGAAGTCAGTTTCTTGACCGCTGAGTTGAAGGCTCATCCTTGCAACATACATAAATTCAATTAAAAGCAATCCAACATGCCATAATACATTAGCAGACACTTCTGCTCTTGTCCTGTTTAACCATAACAGATCGTAACTACAAAGCAGATAATTTTGCAAGATGGGATCGTGTAACAGCCTACTGACTAACCAGACTCTTAGGTCAAATAAAGTGTCAAGATCCTGTTCATGGATACTGTTCATTCAGCTTTCTGAAATTAACGCGTTGCTGGTTTGTTTGCATATAAAGGCTATTTGTTTGGGGGGGCGGGGTGGGTATTTTTTAATTTTAAGTCCGTTAATTGAACTGAAACAAGCAAATGCCTTTTTCTGTTGGTTTGTAATTAAAGATCTCCTTGAAATAATTCATAAAGCAACAAAGTAATGGTAGTTACATCCAAGTCTAGAACCCGAGCATGAAACGAAACTGCCTGCATATTGGGACAATGAAAACATCCAAGAGCCCAGCAGTCAGCTTTTCGACGAGCGGCAAAAGCGCATTTTGTTCGGGCTCTCTCCTCAGTACCTGTTACCATCCGGAGACGGCATCATACCTGTACGACTCTTACTCGTACCCTGGCTGTAGGGAAGAGGAAGGTACAGCCCTTCCGCAGAGGCGGTACTGGTCTTAAGGCTGCGAGATGCCCATCACTTTCGTGGGGGGCGCTGGCCTCGACTCGCACCGGCTGCATCCCTTTCCCGGGAAAGTTTGTCACTGGGGCTGGCCTCCAGCGGGCGGGCGCGCCTTCACAGCATCTGCTCGGTACCTGGGCACCACGCTCCGCCGCCACCTCGACCCCACCGCGGGGCCCGCACCGCCTCTCTCGGGCGGGCTGACAATGCGGGAGACGCCGCCTGAGAATCAAAATCCCGCTCCCTCTCGAGCTGTCACCACGGGGACCTCACCCCACCCCCACCCCNCTGCCCGGAGAAGGGTAACACTCAGTGCTGCTCTCCTGCGTAGGGGCACTCACCCCCACCACAAGTAGCGCGGCAGGAGGGGCCGGGGCGGGGAGCGGCGCGGGCTGTCCCTCCGGCGGGTGCGGGGACTGCGCACACAAAGGCGGGCGGCGCGCGGACAGAACTCCCC
>VWZI01005122.1:28780-47779 GCA_013396835.1 Psilopogon haemacephalus
AAGATGATCAGAGGGCTGGAGCACCTCTGCTATGAGGACAGGCTGAGATAGTTGGAGCTTTTCAGCCTGGAGAAGAGAAGGCTTTGAGGAGACCTTATAGTAACCTTTCAGTATCTGAAGGGTGCCTACAGGAAGTCTGAGGAGGGGCTGTTCACAAGGTCTTGTAATGACAGGAAGAGGGGGAATGGGTTCAAATTGGTGGAGGGGAGATTTGAACGGGATGTTAGGAAGAAGTTCTTCACAGTGAGGGTGGTGAGGCACTGGAACAGGTTGCCCAGGGAGGTTGTGTCTGCTCCCTCCCTGGATGTGTTCAAGGCCAGGCTGGATGAGGTCTTGAGCAACCTGATCTAGTGGGAGGCGTCCCTGCCTATGGCGGGGGGTTGGAACTGGATGATCTTTGAGGTCTCTTCCAACCTCAACCATTCTATGATTTTATGTTACAATTGTAGATACTGCATAATGTCTAATTTCATTATGAGTTGGAGAAGTTGTCTACCAGTGGGAGGAGAGAACTGTTGACAACAAAAACATTATCTCACTATTAATATAGTGGGGCAAGAATCTTTCATGAAGGATTTTGGACAAAATAGTGACTGGTTCTAGAATTCTGCAAGCTCTAATGGTATCATTAAAATCAACTGAAGTCACAGCAAACCATTAGAATATGGTGAAATTATAGTGATCAGAGATGCTATTTAATCAGTGACTAATTAAGTTCCTGTTACTAGTTATCACTAGTTCCTCACTGGAATACACAAAATGGCTTCCAGAGTCTTGGTCTGACCTCATAACTGATTCTACTTTGCACAAAAGTTTTGGAAAAGATAACTTCCTGGGGCCCCTTCCAACCTGAGATTTCCTGTGATCCTGTACCTTGACACAAAGTTTTTCTAGTACAAGACCTATGTGGTGTATTTTGGCTATCTTATTGTGCCCTAGGCAGTATTTGAATGCAATCGCATCTGTTCTTAATGCAATAGTTCTGTTTCCTTAGGTAAAATCCAACTGCCTTTGGTTGCATCACTACTTCCATTTTTCTTACCAAATTTTCTGCCTGTCTTAGGGGTCCTGAGGCATGGTTTGCCTATACAATGCACTCTTCTTTGCTAGAGGCTGGAGGTGATTAAGTCTGTTGATAGCCCATAGAAGACAAAAGGAAGGAAAGAAAGAAAAACTTTCTGATTGTATTTCAATTTGCTTATGGTAAGTATAATCAAAGACTTATAAAGATCACAAGCATGGGGCTGGAAAGAAGTGAATCAGATCTCTCACTTTGCAATTGAAGATGGTTTCTTTGTATAGGCCTGCATTATGTCCATACAAGGATTATTTCAAAGCTTCACTGCTTAAATGAATCTTCTCACTTTCGGCTTCAACTTATTCACAGGAGTTTTATACCTGTGTACTTTTATGTGCTGGTATGGTGTTGAACATTGCCTGTATTCACTGACAGCAGTCAGGAAATTTATGGTGAATTTTCAATTCAGTTCCAGTTTTGGCGTAGCTGTAGCTGAAACTATGTTTGACTGTGATTCTAGAAATAACTAGCAAAAATATATAAACATTTAATTGAACTGGAAGAGAAGGTTCTTGCAGTCAATATACAGCTTGCCCACTAGATGGACTCAAGGAAGCTCCTTTCTGCTTACAGCAGAAGGCAATCGGTAAATTACAAGAGGGTTTAAGTATTTATTCACAAAATATTATCTCCCAACTTACAGGGCTATCTACAGCTTAAGACAGTACCTAAACGCTTTCAGGGAATTCTGATGATGTCATGTTGGCCACTGAGTCTTCTGGTTCCTCCCAGGCTTTACAGGATGCTGGGGAAAGGGGCAGACAATCTCTGACCTGGCCCCGGCTCCTCTGGATGATCTGTGTACCTCCAGGGCTTCTCATCTTGGTAGGAGACTTTCGGGTGTAGGCAGGATGTCTTGTGATGTGCAGTCTCATCACAGATGTCATGCTGGCTATGCAGGTCTGTCATGTGGAGGCAATTATGCCTGTTCCTGGTAAACTTGGAGCAGGCAGTTTCCAGGCAAACAAACTAGCTTATAGGTCAGCAAAGCTATAGAAAGCAATAAGGCAGTATCACTTCCAGAGAGCGATAACAGCAGGCAGCAGCAGGCAAGCATGAATACAATGTCAGAGCATGTTGTGTTACCTGCTCATCTCCTTTTATCAATGTAGCCTGAGACCAATGGGCCTTTGGACACAGAATAGCCAATCAGAATGGCAGTTAGTCAAACTTGACCATATTAGGTGAAGCTATAGTCTTGCTTCACCCAAATTTGGGAAAAACATAGGCCTTGCACAAGGCAGGAACAAGCCAAGTACTTACTACAGCATGTAAACAGGAGCAAAACAAGTCTGGGTAATCCAGAGTCCTTAAACTCAGTGGCTCCAGGTTCTTTTGTCCTCTTTCCTGCAGTTGCTTCTCCCCACAACAGAAGGAGGGAGAGCAGAAAAACATGTCTGGGCAAGCCAGTACATATATAAGCCTATTTTGGCCTATCAGGCCTACCATGACAATAATCTAGTTCCAGTTCCTCTACCATGGATAGGGACACCTTCCACTAGCCCAGGTTACTCCAGGCCTTATCCATCCTGGCCTTAAAAACCTCCAGGGAGGGGTCACCCACAACCTTCCTGGACAACCTGTTCCAGTGTCTCACTATTTTCACTGTAAAGAATTTTTTCCTAGTATCTAGTATAAATCTACCCTTTTCAAGCTTAAAGCTGTTGCCTTTTGTCCTATCACTACAAGTATTTGTAAAAAGTCCCTTCCTGGCTTTCCTGTAGGCCCTCTTCAGTTACCAGAAGGTCCCTGTAAGGTCTCTCCATAGCCTTCTTTTCTCCAGACTGCACAGCCCAAACTCTCACAGTCAATCTCCATAGGAGAGGTGCTCCAGCCCTCTGATCATCTTTGTAGCCTTCCTGTGGATCTGGTCCAGCAGTTCCATGTCCTTCCTACGCAGAGGGCACCAGACCTGGATTGCAGTACTCCAGGTAGGGTCTTGCAAGGGCAGAGGGAGAGAATCACCTTCTTCATCCTGCATCTCTTGATGCAGCCCAGCACACGGTTGCCTTCTGTGCAGCAAGAGCACTTTGCTAGCTCATGTTGAGTTTTTCTTCAGCTGATGCCCCCAAATCCTTCTCCTTGACACTGCTCTCAACCTACTCCTCACCCTGCCTATTTGGGATTGCCCCAAACCAGGTGTAGGACCTTGCACATGGACTTGTTGAACCTCATGAGGTTGGTTTGGGCCTACGTCTCAAGCCTATGCAAGTCCTATGTGGCATTGCTTCCCTCCAGGGTGCCATCACTTCCCTGCAGCATGTCAGCCAGACCACACAGCTTGGTGTCATCTCAAACCTGCTGAGGGGGCACTCAATGGATAGTTCATTATCCATCTTATACTTCATTCACATTGTCTCCAGCTTGATATTTCTCATGTGGTACCAAAACAAATGCTTCAACATAGCCTAGCTGTAATCAAGCATTTGACTGATTATATTTCCTTTGATCTGAGTAGATGGCTATCTTACACAAGAACCAGTGTGTTAGTCAGTCAGTTGTAGTTTTTGTATTTGTCTATGTTCTCTATTTCAGATGTTTTCAATGCAGATCTGGAATGATGTGTGTGTAGTAAGTAGGTTAATTTTTGCACAAATTTAGTGTGAATTTCTGCTCTTCAACTAAGCATATAAGGCAAAAGAAATCACAAAATATTTTTACAGCTTCTTTTGGCTGCCAAAAGAAATAAGCTTATCTGAGTATGGGAGGGATTAACAAGAAAAAAAATTGAGATATGGTATAAAAACAAACAGACTACAGGGGAGAACTGTGGCAACCAAAGTTGCCAGACACTTATTTATATATTCATTTAGAGAAGTTTAGAGAGGAAAAAAAATAAACACTTGTGTGTTGCAAGAGGATTAGGGGAAGTGACTGCTGAAATCAGAGTACAAATGCTCTGCAAGGTCAGTCCCTTGAGCAGTTAGTGAGTAAAGGAGGAGCAGAAATAACACAAAGTAGTTGGAAAAAGCAGGTTATGATACTGAATGTGTTTGCTGTGTTTCTGAAATGCTAAGATGTTGTTCCTGGGATATACAGCTCTGCTGTTATGTTGGATGTATTGTTCTGCAGAAAGAGGTAAGTTCTAATGTGAAAAGAAAACCAAAACCTTTCTTAAAGTGTACCTGAAGTCAGTAACTAGGGCAATGTATGTAGATAAAATGTTTGCATTATATGTATGCAAATGTTTTAATGAACTTCCGACAATAACAATACTTGAGATTTCTTCTGACAGTATTTAGCACCTTGAGCATTAAGTATACTCTCATAGGTATTATTTCATCTGTTTATTTGGATAATTGCTGCTGTTACTAATCTCTTGCACAACTTCTTTAATGGTTACTATCCCAATAAACTAGAGCCAGAGAGCTAATCAAGGATGTTTGTTAATTATTTGAACATCTAAAACCTGTAAAGAGCTGGGAGATTAAAATAGAAAACATTCAATGAAAGTGAGCTTCTTTCTGCATGGAATAATCTGTGAGATTATTGGAGAGGCAAGAATGATTACTAAATAGACTGAAAAGTTTCCACAGTATATGTTGACTAACAGACTTGGTTTAACCCATTAAATGAGATAAATATGTGCAGGTATAGTTTTGTACATGTTTGAATATGTAGCCAGAATTCTGGGTATGTTTTCAGAAGCCTGTGATGTTTTCTGTGCAATTTGTTTTTCTTGTTATTGTGTTTCTATCATTTAATGTATTTGTACTAATTTCTTTACATATTTTTCTGGATTTCTTTCAGTGGTCTGTTGTGGAAAGTATGGCTGCTATGTGATTTTGAGCTAATGCAATGTGTCTTTTCTTGTACCGAATGGTTTTAATTTTAGGTGAAGATGATGAAGGTGCTTATTAATCAAAACAATCCAGTAGATTTTTACCTTGAAAAATTAGGACATTAGGCATTACCTTTTTTATATATACCTATAATAAATACTGCTCCAAAACATTTTGTTTGCAAACAAGTCCAAAAAAAGTCCTGGCATTTGAAAAGAAAGTTTGCCTGAATTTGCACTTCTTTTTCACAATGCTTTACTTAGATGAGAAAGATTGCACAGGAATGGGAATGTAGCAATGTTTGATTTGTCCAGGACAACTATTACCGTAAGTCAGGCAACATTCCTGGTTGAAGTTTTGTACTTAAAGCATGCATTAATTAGTTGAGAGCTGGATGTTTGCATTTGGCCATCTGAAAGCACTGATTTTAATAAGGTCTAATGAAAAAGATGTAGTATTAGAAAAAAAAAATCTTTATCCCACCATTACAAAGAAACTTTTTTTTTTTTTTTTAGTGGGGGGAGGGAGTGGCGGTGAGTGGGGTGTTAAAGTAGGCATTTTGAATATTTTTGAAAGACAGAATTGGCTAGATAAATCTTGTTCAAACTTTTGCAAAAACGTTAAAAAGTGCATGTATGCTATGCTTAGTAGGAAAAGCAAAGTCCCTACTACCTTCTTTGATAGTAGGGTAGTACCCTCTAGCGGGCAGAAGTAGTAATTTTTACTCAGAGGAAGGACATACTGAACTAGCTGGAAAATATGTGAAGATGTTGGTATACTCCTCCTTAGTACCTCAACAGTATCATCAGAGATTCTTGTGGAAAAAAAAATTGTTAAACGATTTCCTAAAATTCTGCTTCTAATTTGGTAGCTACTTCACCATTTAGTTTTTAATTAACAGCTTCCAAATGCTTCTTCCTTTCTGCTTTAGTGTGTTTTTTCTCATTCTCAACCTCCTGAAATTTACTTAAAATTAATTCACGTTCATCTCTAGTAATTCATATGAGCTTGACTGTACATTTCATGGACACTGAAGAATATTCAAGAAGGAGTGTACAATTTTGAGCTAACGATAAACATCAGACAATGCAATCCACCCCTCAGACTGTTGCTTTCAAAGTAGCAAAGATCTGTGCAAATACTCAGTATTAACTAAATCATTTAATAAGTACTATGTCATAAGGGGTAGTCTCATGGACAAGTGGAAATAAGTTTTGGAATATCAGGTAATCTCAACCTGGAGAGAAATTTTAGACAATCTAAAGGTGAAGGTAGATTTGACAGACCTTGATCAAATGGTACATGAACCTAACGTCAGCAAGGACGGGGTTGGCTGCAGACAAAAATAATTAGGAAATTTTACAGATGGCACACAGTTGCAGAGTTGGTCATGGGAGGGCAGGCTTGGAGGAGCTCCTGCAGATGAAAGGGTAAGGAGTGTCCGTGGTTAGAATCAGGGCACTAGTCTTACCTCAATCTTTGCAACTAAAATCTATTCCGTGACCGTTCTGTGTGGTTTCTTGGCATTTGCTTGATTATTCTTACAACCTTCTAAATGTCTATTCATATTCCTGAAAGTGTGGCAGTTTCCTATTTTATGATGATTAAGTGCTTGCTCAATCACAAATGTCCCCAGGATTTCTTGCTACATTTTCTGGTGTAAAACAGTTTCGGCATTTGCAGCATGTACTACACTCACCATTACTTTTCTTTATGATATTTAGCTTGTAAAGATCCTCCTCCTAGGAGGGTTAAAGAAATCCCTACTGAAACATGGGACAAACCTCCCTACCCACATGGCACTCAAGTAACATACAGATGTCGGCCTGGATATATAAAAGTTGGACGAATTGTGTTTAAGTGTACTGATGGAAGATGGAATCAACTGTTCACAGGGGCAGAATGCAGAAGTAAGTATGCAGACCCTTGACCTGACAACTTTTTCCTTGCCTGTGATGTCAAAGTGAAATTGATATTGTATTTTTAACTGTAGCTTGCTAATTTCAGCATCCTTTAAAATGGCATCCTAAGATTTTTAAAGTTCCTTTTCTTCAGATAACAGGGTTTTTTTTTTTCTTGGCAGAAGATCTTAGAATGGTAAAATAATAGAATCACAGAATTGTTTCAGTTGGAAAAGGCCTCTAAGATCAAGTCGTACCATGAAAATCTTACTTTAGACCAGCCTTAGGTTACTAAGTTAAGTTCATTTACTAAGAAGTTATTAGGAGCTTGCTTCCAACATTCTTTTAAAAGTCTAATGCAGATGAACTTTACAGTCTAAGCATAATAAAGCACTGACCATAGTTAGTGAATGTGAGTCCAGAGCCAGTATTGTTTTCTTTTCAGTTTATTCAGCTAGTTCTATGAAAGCTACAATTTCTTAGAAGTGGAAAATTATTTTTCCCAGAATTCTTTTTTAATCTGTGAAGGAAATTTAATGAATTGCAATGAAAGGTGATGTTTATTATCTCTAGTATACTATGTTAAGAGTTTAGAAGTAAGGTAAGAATTCATTAGTGAAGAAATTGAAGTTTATTATTGTTAGCAGATACTTCTTTTCTGTATTAAATGAGTTTTAGACACAGTGACATTTTTGACACCCAAGCTTTTTCTTCTTGCATATCTAATATACATAATTTTTGCTAATAGAATATGCATGTTTGATTTGATAAGATTAAATTGAGTCCCAGGTGTGGTTCAGAGATGAATACAAATTATGGGTTTAAATTAATTAATAAAGTTGTTACTACTTTCTGTTACACATTTTATGCTGTCATCTTCTCAGTGTTTATATGCATTTGTGTAACTACTCCGAGAACACACATCTTTTAAACAATGTAAAATTTGTTGTTGGTTTTTAGTAACAAATTTTAGTAAATACAACAACCCAGGGAGTGGATGCTGACACTGGCAAGGTGCAGGTGGAAGGACAGAAGGGACAGTGTGCCACAGATTAAGTGATCATGTTCCCTTTTCAAGCCAGGCCTAACTAGACAGCAGAACTGACCATGAGGTTAGTTGTTTTCTATGAATCTGCGGTGGTTTTGGACCCAGGTTCCCTTAAGCATCCCACAGAGACAGAGTCACAAGGGACAGACCTGGTCACAGAATCACAGAATTAACCAGGGTGAAAAAGACCTCCAAGATCATCAAGTCCAACCTATCACATAACCCTTCTAATTAACTAAACCATGGCACTAAGTGCCTCATCCAGTCTCTTTTTAAACATCTCCAAGGATGGTGACTCCACCACCTCCCTGGGCAGGCTGTTCCAATGGGCAATCACTCTTTCCATGTTGAACTTCTCCCTAACATCCAGCCTAAACCTGGTCATCCCAGGATATCGTAATATTGTTGTTCTAATCTGCTTTCCAGTATCATAGCTTATTTAAAGCAGTGCCTAGCTGATATTGCTCTCTTCTGCGCCCTGCTTCCCCGCCCCGTATTGGGTTTAGGCTAGCCCCTCTGAGCTCAAAAGCCCAATAAATACTCAATTCAATTTGGAAATAAAAAGATATAAACTTTAACAATAAATAGGGGGTAAGGGGAGTTACAGAAAAATGGGAAAAAGGGAACAAAAAAATGCAGGGTAGGAAAAATGAGAGGTATAGGGTACAGGGAAAAAAGGGAACAAAAAACCACAATATCAGAATACAACCTGTGGAAAGGGAGTTGAGTCCAAATGCTAGGATCGATGATTTGATGGTGGATGAAGCAGGATGCAGGATTTTTTTGATGAAATACAGTTAGTTAGAGTTCAAAAGAAAATGGTTGTTATCGCCCTGTGTTGGCTGGATAGCACATGGTGGCCCAGCAACAGAACAGCAAGAAGCTGGGCAGGCAGGATCAGAGAGTGAAGACAACCTGTCCCACTCTTTTTATAACAGTCCTGGGCAGGAAGTGGGAGGCGGCTAAACATGACACCTGGGGGAAGGTCAGACCACCCCCAGAGAGGAGTCAGAAGGCTCCAGGTGGGCTTAACCCTTTACACCCCTCCTTCACCTCTCTCTTTGGGAAGGGTGTGTCCCCCTACTTGTTTCATCGTTTGTGTTGGGGAGATGGCTCCTAGCTGACATAGAGCTTTCAGATGCGTCATGAGGCCTGCTGAGGCCTTGTAGGCCTGAGATGGGGAGGGCAGTTTTGGCCTATTCTCAGGCCTACTGAGGTTGGATGGGGTGGAGGATTCTAGAAGGTTCTAGTCTGATAGACTTGGCCTAGTTTGTGAATGTATTCATTCTACTTGAATGCCTTCTGTACATATGTACTTGTAAATAGAATGTCCCTAAAAATTCCAATCAGTGTGCAACATTTTAATTTTTACTCCCCAAAAGGAGTAAATATAATTTCTGTCCTCCAGTCCTGGGTAGCTCATGGCCCTAAACTGGCACAGAACTACACTGGAGCAGGTTTAGAGACTGTTCAAACAGCTCTTCTTTGGAAAAAAAAAAACAAGGATGTTGATATGGTCCAAGAAATAAAATTGCCTAGAATGACAAGGACTAGGAAAGACTTCTTCAGAGAAAGTCTGGTAAGTTTTAGCTATGCGGTTAGTTTCACACTCCACATTACACCACTAAATGTGAATAAGTGAGTGGGATCTTGTGTTCATGGTGTTTGCAGTTTTTTGGAGATCCAGAGCAGATAGTTAGGGCCAGACAGCAAGAACAGCCCTATGGGGAACTTTGAGCAGAAATGTCAGAGTACAGAAAACTCCTGTGACCTTAGATCATGTCTATTTAGCACAATCCCATCAGATTGAGGAAATTTCATTTCCAATCATGAACAGATTCTGTAGTGGAAGCTTTGATCAGTTTATGTCACAAGCTGTATTGAAAAGCTGAAGTTACATCCTGCAATTAAATTTGTTATAATACTTGAGATGAGCTTAGCCTTTTGTTGCTTTTTTAAATTCAGCAGATCCTTACTCACATATGTTCTCATTAAGGATAGTGCTTAAAAATTGGGAGCGGAGGCAATGCTAATGCTCAGATAATGCTGAGCATTTTTGGGGGGGGTTTTGAAAGAATCATAATTGCTACTAATTGCTAGAAAAGTGCTTTCACATGTTCACATTCCTATGTATGATGTAGGATTGTTTTTTGTGTTTGGGTGGTTGGTTTTGTTTTGTTTTTTTTTTTTTCTTTTGTTTTGTTTTGTTTTGTTTTGTTTTGTTTTGTTTTGTTTTGTTTTGTTTTGTTTTTTTTTAACCAGATAAGCCATGTGGACATCCTGGAGATATTGAGTTTGGTTCCTTTGAACTTACCAGCGGAAGTGAATTTGTATTTGGTGCCAGAGTTGAATACAGATGTAATGATGGGTAATACTTATTTAATTTAATTTTGCGATTGCAGTAATACTGACTCTTTATGTATGGTGAGACATAACTCATAACTGAACTCGCACACCTGAAACTGTCATCCCAAGTATGTGAAATACACAAGCTGCAGATAACCTGAAATCATGGCTGTCTGACCAGAAAACAAAAATAGTAATCTGTCTGTAAAGCTTCCTCATGACTTCATTATGAAGTAAGTCCAGATGGAAAAGCAGCTTTGTATGCTGGAATCATAAGCTCTCATTAAGCAGTCATGATGCAGTTATGTTAATGAGCTCATTAGTCCATTCAACTGTCTGCTATTCAGAATCACAACTGACCATGCTTGCTTAAATATTTTTTTGACTTATGAAGTGAAATGTATTGTAAAAAATGCTTGAAGAAAGACATTTCTGGTAGAGTCACTAACATGTCCTCACTGACTGACTGGAAGAAATTATCTCTTCCTCCCCTCTTAATCCTCATAATCTTTTCCTATGAAAACTGTAGCAAGGCAACTATATTGTATTGTGCTTAGTTAAGTGTACCTATGATTAGATTCTTTCCTCTTGAAATGCAAATCAACCATAAGCACAATACAGTGGATTAGCCAGTAGATTATTTTGCAGTCTTTGTATAGCTGACATCTAGTCTGAATTCCACAAAAAAAGCACTCCAAAATCAATATTCTCCTTAATCCCTTAAATTCAGACAGTTCTTCACTGTCATTTCAGACTAGCAGTACTTCCTCTGACTACATCTCAGACAAAGCATTAGCCATGGCATTGTAGCCATGTTGCCCTCAAACTTAATACTAGCTCATCAAAGCATGATGTACATATGGTTTGGATTAAGTTCTGTTATCATGCTGTCATGTGGCTTTCAGTCATACTAGATCTTAGCCAACAGGACTTTTACTCTGCTTGCTATCGATAGTGTAAGTATCATAACAAGGTTACAGGTTATGTAGGCAAAGCTTGCTATCTCTGTAATGAAGAACTCGTATCACAGATTACTTGCTACTTTTTGGTTTTTTCCCCAAGTTTTTTACCATATGCTGTTAAAAGAAATAAAATAGGGAAGATGCAGACCAAAAAAAGCTACTTTGTTCAATCATGATTTGGTTAATCTGTCTAGAACATACGAAACCTACTTCCTTTGCTTTGAAAACAGCAACACTGCTGTTTCTGTCACAAAATGAGACTGCATTGTAGCATTGTTTCCTTTTTATTTGGTAAGGTACTGGATGCTCAGCCAAAAAAATTACCGTGAGTGTCAGGCTGATGGATGGAGCAATGACATCCCTCACTGTGAAGGTAAATGGAGCTTGACATTCAATTCTTTATTGAACTGTCATTTTACCTGTCTGATACTATCTAAAGCTAGTACATGATCTCTCTGCTGGCATGTTTAAATTAATGTTATACAGCAGTGAAACTCTTATAATGACAGCTCAGCCATTATACTCCAGTAACCACTCAAGCACTTTTTAAAAAATATTCACCTTTAGACTGTCTTAAAGCTCTGCCTCACCTAAGGGCTCTGTCTCCAAAACATGAGTACAAAAGATAGATGGGATGAGGTGTTATGAATGTGCATTGAAAGCATGTGTATTTTTAGCTAGTTGTCTCCTGCAATTCTCCTCCGATTTTTCAATATCCTAGCCATTATGATTTTGTTTCAAGTTCTTCTTCATTCTAGCATACTGTGGAAGAACTTCAGTAAGAATGAGAGTGAGAGACAAACCTCAAGACATAATAAACTGATGGCTCAGATAATGTTTGCCTGATTTTTTTCAAGCAGTTTCACCAGTTTTGAACCTGTATGATTCTGAAAATAAGCTTTTGTTTCTTCTCAAAGAATTTTTAACTGGTACTAATTTGACATATATGTTCAGCAGTGAAATTTCTCTTTAGATTAAGCATCTAATATCAGGAAAGGGGCTCTAAGTAAAGTCTAACGAAAGTAGGTATCTTGTTATTCTCTAGCGTTTGTCATCAGTGTTTTGACATTTGCTTGTTCTCAGATATTTAATATTTCATTTACTGGATTTTGAATGTCCTTGATTTTAAGCATAAAAGTCTCTGTCTGCACAATCCAGAGCAATGGTTCCCAACATTTTTTTGGCACATGTCATCCAAAATACAGCACTTTCAAAGTCCTCATAAGATTTTTCTTTCATGATTTAGAAGTTTCCATTAGGATGAATTATAACTGTATACAAAAGAAATTATTTGTTTACTGTCCTATTTGTGAGGAATCTATGACATAGAATGTGAGCTCAGAGAAAAGATAGATGAGTTATAAGATGGAGGATGTTATCAGAGAGAAGAGGGAGCTTTGGCAGGGAAGAGTCCTGCCACTTTTTTATGTGCTCAGCCATACTTAATGTGAACATATAAGAGTGAGCTTCTCCCATAATAAGAAATATCTGATGGCATATGTTAACTCTTTTTTTTTTTTCTACACTTACAAAGCCAGGAGATACAAGAGGTCTAAATTCACAGCTGATATTGTGTTTGTTTATCTTAGTAATATAATTGTTCTGATATTCTTAAGAAGGATTGTTAATTACTAACTGAATTGTCACAGTCAGTCTATGACTCAGGACTTTTCCAGATAGTTTTCTATAGTGAATTCACTTTGGCATAGTTCTTCTGACAAAGTTTAATGGCCCTATGTGTCAGACAAGGACATCTAACCATCCATAGAATTCATAGAATAATTTAGATTCGGAGAGACCTTAGGAGGTCATATATTTTAGTGGGCGCTCTGTCCTTAACATTCAAGGGCAAAGAAGAGCATAATGAGAGCTGGCCTACAAACTTCCCTTTATGTCAGTCTGTCCTCCTGCTTGGGGTTTCCTATTACATCTGCTGCAAATGTTATCCAAATATATATAGCAAGAGTGTTTTTAAAGTGTGTAAGGAAATTACAGTGAGTTTTCTGTATTTTAACTTTTTTTGTGCATCAGTTTATCTTACAGAATACACTGCACAATGGTTATTTATTTTTTTCCTTTAATTTTTTTTCCAGTGGCAAAGTGTCTACCTGTGGAAGCACCAGAAAATGGAAGAATAATTACAACTGGTGCCTTTGAGCTAGACCGAGAATATTCCTTTGGCCAAGTTGTAAAATTTGAATGTAATGCAGAATACAAGCTTGTTGGAAATAAAGAATTAATTTGCTCTTCTAATGGACAGTGGAGTAGTGATGTGCCTCAGTGCCAAGGTAAAAAAAAGGACATTATTTGTCTGTAACTAAGAAGTTATATTCTCACAGACTTCAAAAGACTTATTACCATATGGAAAATGACAGAAGTTTTACTTTATTCACATATAGTTTCTCTGTAAACAATTTCCATTGTTTGTATGAAGAAGAAGTAGGATAAGAAAGAAATTGGACAATATTGGGTACTAATACAGTCATAATGGACCATCTGTTTGTTCCAGATTTTCATTACAAGCTGTACATTTTGCCAGGCAGTAGTCAATTTCTTTCAAACTAGCTTTGGTATGTCTGCATAAGATGCAGTCACTTCAGTGTTTATCTAACTGAAGTAGTCACAAACAGTTTTCAATAGATGTGAACCAAGTTTAAGGAACAGGTATGATTTTACATCATTCATCTTCTTACGGTACCTAAAATACAAAAAAATCATGATGGATTTTTCTTCCTTCAGATGAATGTGTTTTGACAAGTTAGAAAGTTATTTCATGTCTAGCCACAGAATCCCAGAATAGGTTGAAAGGGACTTCAGAAGGTCCTTCAAAGCAGTCAGCTGGGACAAGTTGCTCAAGTCCAGTCAACTCTTGAACATCTGCAAGGATACAGACTCCACAGCCTCTTAGGATAACTCATTCCACTGTTTGACCACTCTTGAGCAAAAAATGTTTTTTCTTATTTTAAAGTAGTATTTCTTGTATTTCAATTAGTGCCCTTTGCTTCTCATCACTGAGTGCCAATGAGCAGGGTCTGGCTCTATAAAATTTACTTCTGCCTGTCCTACCATAGTCAGGAATTTATACATATGAGTAAGATCCTCCCTCCCCTGCAGGCCTTCTTTTCTCTAGGGTGTCTTAAGTTTCTATCTCACATCTTTTCCGATTTCTTAGTTACCTTCATGTCCCTTCACTGGACCTGGTCCAGTACATCCATATCTTTCTAGTATTGGGAAGGTCAGACCTGAACACAATGCTCCAGATATCATCTTGCTATTGTTGAGCGGAAAGAAAGGATTCTCTTCTGACCTACTTGCAACACTCTTCCCAGTGGAGCCCAGAATGTATTTTCTTTGTTTGTTCCAAAGACACATTACTGGCCTCTGTTTGACTTAACTTATCCATCAGGACTACCAACTTTTTTTTCTGCAAAACTACTTTTCAAACAATTGACACCACAGTGCCCCACCCATAGCTTGTACTGGTAGATGGAGTTATTACTCCCATTTTGCAAGTAGGAATAGTGTAGGATTGGATTTTAGAATGAATCCCAGGAAGATTATGGCGACAGTCACCGCTAAAGGTACAGCCTGTTAAGCTTCCTAGATTATTTATATGTTATCGGATTGATAAGTATGCGTTTAGAAGGGCAGAGTATGCATGTCAGTTCTTCCCTTTCATGCAGCAAAAGAATCCGAGAGAGCCTAGGAAATGAAGCCTTGAATATTTTCTGGCTTTATGAATACAGTTTTTGGAAACTGCAAGATCTCAGTGGTTTTGCTTGGTTTGGCAAGGACCTGGGAATGCTGAGCTTCTTTTATATCTGGTTAAGCATTCTAGTGCCAGTTTCCCAGACAGTGTCATTCATTTTTCCTGTTGAAGCCATGATTGTCTATTGACTATGAAAGAGCTTTAGGTTTGCTGCAAATTACAAGGAAATGAAATTATCTGAAAAATGGAAAACCTTAAAGTTCGGCTAGCATTGTTGCTTATTTTAGAATGTCCCCTGCCTTTTATACTGATTCTGAGATCCAATAAAATCCAAAACAAAGTCCTAAAATCTGTCTTGTCTACCAGTTTGCTATTGATACTGTGCTGCACCACACTTTCTACCTGGCACCCACAATCAGGTCATTGAACAGTACTCAACAAAGTTTCAAACAGTTTCCAAATGCATTTTTTTTGTGATATCAAATAGAAAAAGAAAAAAATGAAACCCACAAAAAAAGCACCTATATTTTATTTCAATAGGCATTTATTCTTACAAATATAAATAATTTAAAATATATGGATGTTGTCTCTCTCGATTTCAGAGGTTCTCTGTACTGTGCCAGAAATCCCACATGGGTATGTACATTCTCCAAACCAAGTTTACAAGAAATCTGAAAAGCTGCAGTTTGCATGCAATGAAGGATACAAACAGGGTGAAAGAGCAGATGTACGATGCACTGAATTGGGATGGAATCCAACCCCATATTGCATTGGTGAGCCTTGCCTAAAGTTATTTTGCAGATTTGTTGTGTTTAGAATGACTTTCAAAGATTAGGTAATGACAAAAGTTAGTTTATTTGTAACAAAAGAAAGCCTTTCACATCTGACTAACGCCCCATGAAGATCTGGAAGTATTAAGTGTTAAAGGGGCCAAACTGAGTAAGAGTTACCCTGGAGAGCAGTAGCAACACCAGTCAATCAGTCTTTTCTTTTTTGAGTGTAGTTTAATATGTCCATGAAGCAACAGTTGCTCTGGTATACTACATAAAAGACATTGTTGCTAAAATACTAATGGCACATTAGTAGTAGCTGTTGTTATTTATATATTTTTACATGACTCTGAATTATTAGGGAGAACATAGGAAAAATATTTTTTGAGTTAGAAAAACAATTCTAACTTGGATATATAGGAAGGATAGAGCTGAATCTCTTTACTTTCTACAAAATACAATGAAAATACTCTACCTAAGCAGTGGAAAAATCAGACATTAAAAATAATATTTAAACAAGTAGGAAAGAAAAAAGAAGGATTAACATCAAAGATACTGCAGAAGGAATTTGAAATGTTTAATGTATGGGGAAATTCACATTATTAACCAGCTTTTCAGAGAAGTGATGTGGTTTTAAAGTCCTGTTGTCTTCATATCGTGTCTCAATACCTTTTTTAAGTGCATTTGTAAGCTCTCTCCTCTCCAGAGTTCTTCAGAAATAGTAAGATAGTAGGAAGAATAATCTGAAGTTGATACAACAATTTTCAAAGGAGTGCAAGCAAATGTGAAGCAGTCCAATTTCAGATGGATATGTAGTCCATTGGTGGTCATGAGTGTATAAGCTTAAAACTACAATTGAATTGCAATGATGGATTATATATAAAGCTGTAAACAATAGCATTTTCTACATGGCTGTTATGCCAAGAGTCATTTACAACATGAAATTCACTAACCCTAAGTACCATGGACATAAAGTGATGTATAAAGAGAGATCCAAGTACCATGGTATGTATGAATCCTGCCACTGTCCACAAGTTTTAGTCTAGAATGAAGACAGCAATTTGTTTAATGTAATCAGAACTGTAGTGGCACAACCACTTTATCCATGGCATTCAATCTCCCCAGCAGAAACTGGCTGAGAATTTCTCCAAATTAATACATTTGCAATGTTGAAAGTCTGATATAAAGGATTATTAATATTAACAATCGTTATTCAGACTCACTGGCTCCAGGCCTTTGTCCTCTGTTCTGTGTTTTCCTGCTCCAGAAGGGGATTATGGCCTGGACATGCCAGAATGTATTTGCTTTGTGTTTGGTTTATTTAGAAGTTATTTTGGACTGTTTTGGAGCATTTGGCCCTTCCACCACATACTATAAATCACAATACTGTGTGACCCTGAATATAGATTTAAAGCATTGACATAGTGAGTGTTGAAGTAAAAACTAAACCAAAGCATAGGTAATGTTCCATGTAAACACAAGAAAGTTTTCTGGGAACCTAATATTCTTAACTTGTTCCTGAAAAGGATCAGTTACTTCAAGGAACTGAGAGGACACGACAAAAACACCACCGTTTTAAAATACAAATGAGAACATCTAAGGAAGAACTTTTGGTGCCAAATCCCAACAGTTGCGATTGGAAGTGATGACAGGAGTATCCCAATTTTAAAAGCCCACAGTTCATCATCTCTGTATGAGTTAGCTGCCTGGGCCTCCATCACAGTATAATCAATTTAGTCAAGAGACACTCTACAAAGACAGTGTCCTCTCACCATAGAATGAATACCTACACTTGGTAAGCCATTGAAGTACACTGAGCATACTGACTGGGTTTCTCTTGGTTTCAATGGAAGCAGAAGGAAAAGACACAGGTATAAGCACTGGCAAAGACACTAGAAGCAGAGTGTGATTGTTCCTGCACTCCATAGCATCTGCCAAGGTTTGCAGTCTTGATTTTTATCAGTTACAGAAAACACTCAAATAGAGAAGCTGAATTAATTGTCTCCTGTGCTTGCTTTTTTTTTTTTTGCCCTCCATGCATGCATCGATATTGCTGCTGTTGAATTCTGTTTCAAGAGAAAAAATGTGAATACCTAGCTCTAGAAAATGGTGTGTTAAGCAAGTCGCTGGAGTACTTTCCAATGGTGGCTGGGCAGGAAGTTTATTACAGGTGCTTGAATGGTTATTCAACCCCAGATGGAAAGCTATGGTTTCGATTGGTCTGTTCTGCAGAGGGCTGGTCTTCAGTGCCAGAATGCCTCAGTAAGTACCTTTTCATTATATCTTCAATTCTGTTGTAATTATCAAAGGTCTGTGCAGCAGAAATTGTGCCAATGGAGTACAAGATGGAACAACAAACAATTTGTTAAAGTAGAACTGCTGTAGCTGACCCCTATAACTGCACCCAGACTTGCCATCTTGTCTGCAGAGCTCAAATTTTCAGCTGCAAAGTGACACTCTGAAGTGAGTAAGGCTGAAATTATGCTTTAGGATTTTGAAGAGCCTTTGCTTCTGAAGCTAGTCATGAAATTGAGTAAGGCCTAGGAAATGTTTCTTTTATCCAGCTTCTGTTTCACATGCATGCACTTGCTTTCATCTACACACAAATGGGAGACAGTGAATTTCTGCTCTAACTCTATTCTTCTGTTCTATGACTTGGGCACTTTGTCTAGAGATTCCTCCTTGAGATCCATTGCCCAGTCCCTTTGGACAATATTTGGAGCTGAGAAGATGGTAAACTCTTGCAATCAGCTGAAAGCAAATGTGGCATCAGCAAGAGATCCAGATACACTTAGTCATTGAACTATAGGAAATAGACTTAAGGCTGTGAGTTCAGGCCACCTCTCCTAACACAAATCTTCAGTCATGGTAAAGATGCTGCCTACTAGAGACTTGGAAGTGAATTGCAAAGGTCAACGAGCTTTCCCTTTTGCCCTCAGTGGAGTAGTGCTCAGTGCAGGAAATAAGTGGAGTCCTGCCAAGAGGATACTGATGTATCAGAGCTACAGCATTCCTTCATCCATCTTGCTTGTGCCTTGGAAGTACAGGATGTTGTGCAGCCAGTGTGCCCAGCTGCTCTGAAAATCTGTAGGTCTGCTTTGAGAGGCTGATATATTTGCACCAAGGTGAAAAAAATCTGCTGTAGCAAATGCTGAAAGTCAGCCAGGGCAGACATACAGACATCAACCTTTTAGAGACCAAACCAGAGCTGGTGTACTTGATGCTAAAGGCACCAAAGTTATCCAGACCTGCTTATGAGCACTAGAGAAGTGATATTGCTTACTGAACCACTTATTAGACTTCCTTCACCTCAGGGCAGTGAAATCAAATATGCTTTCTTTCAGGTTTGAAGACAAATGTCTTTTAGGAATAGGAGTGTGAAGGTTTAAGCCCACCTGGGACC
>VWZI01005127.1:0-35369 GCA_013396835.1 Psilopogon haemacephalus
CTTGTGGCCCCTTCCAACCCTGACTGATTCTAGGATTCTGTGATTCAGTGAGGCTTGTTCTTGTGTAAACAAAGGAAGAAGACAAAAGCTACCTTCATAGTGACATACAGCCATTTTATGGGTTGGCAGCAAAAATAATTTAAAAAACCCATCAAAACAACTCTGTATGGAAAGATAGAGGAGAGTGAGGTGATTCCTGAAGAGGACATTTAATCCTCTTGTTAAAGCAGATCTTCAGAATGTGAAGGGGCATTGCCTGCTGCACATTGCATGCTGAGCTGAATCTGGGACTTACAGCGAGGATGCACAACAACAAAATGTTGACTCCAAGTATTTTGCAGATCTTATGTAATTGTTGAAGTTTTTCCAGGCAAGTGTGATTTCTTCCAGTACATGCTAAGATTTCATTTGATATTTGGTATCCTAGTTTATGCATACCTGCAAGTCTCCACATGCAAAATATTCATTTAGACCAAACCTCTTCTGGAATAAAACCCTCTGCAGTGGACTCTTGACTCCTTCAGAGTACATGGTAGAGAGTTTCATATTCTTAATTACTTTTTTCCTGCTTCGTAACTGCCATGTATTCTTCTGTTGATCAGATAATCTAGTCTTAAGAGATTTCTTGGTGAGGGTTTGTATCTGAGAACGGAGCAGGTGTATTAGTAGTAGGATACAAAAGAAATAGCAACCTCTGTGCTGGAAGCTAGGCCAGCAGTCATATAACACTTGATGCTGCAGTGACCCTGTAAGTCCAGATGTTAATGTTAAATGTCCTTCATCGAGTATACTCTGTGACACGTTGTGTGGTAGCATTTGACACACTCTACTCCAGCTGAGTGGGATTAACATTAAAGTTAATTTGCAAACTTTCACATTTTCTGGCATTTTTCAAAGTCCAGAGGTTTTAGCTGGGGTTATGGTGCAAATGGATTGTGCCCTTTGATCTGGAGGAAAGCTTAGTTTCTACTGTGCTCACCTCCTGCTGCCATGTGAGCTGGCAATGGCTGTGCCTGCTATCCAGGGAGATAAACTGTGTCTTTGCTTAGCTCAGTAGAATGATGACCAGGGATTCAGAGCCAGCCAGCATGGATTTAGGAGGGGCAGGTCCTGCCTGACCAACTTGATCTCTTTTTATGATCGAGTGACCCACCTGGTTGATGTGGGGAAGGCTGTGGATGTAGTCTACTTGGACTTCAGCAAGGCCTTTGATGCTGTCTGCCACAGCAAACTCCTGGCCAAGCTGACAGCCCATGGCTTGGACAGGGACAGTCTGTGTTGGGTTAAGAACTGGCTGAAGGGTGGGGCCCACAGAGTGGTGGTGAATGGTGCCACATCCAGTTGGCACCCAGTCACTAGTGGTATGCCCCAGGGATCAGTGCTGGGCCCAGTCTTGTTTAATATCAATTGCTCTCTACAACTATGTGAAAGGAGGTTGTAGCCAGATGGGTGTTGGTCTCTTCTCCCAGGCACCCAGTGACAGAACAAGAGGACACAGTCTCAAGATGCACTAGGGAAGGTTTAGTCTGACGTTAGGAAGAAGTTCTACACAGAAAGAGCGATTGGCATTGGAATGGGCTGCCTGGGGAGGTGATGGAGTTACCATCCCTGAAGGTATTTAAGAGGAGGCTGAATGAGGCACTTAGTGCCAAGGGTTAGTTAGTTAGAAGGTGTTAGGTGATAGGTTGGACTCGATGATCTCAGAGGTCTTTTCCAACCCAGTTAATTCTGTGATTCCATGATTCTCTGATACTGGTGTAAGGCCAGGGGTGAAGTGCTGTGGTGATGACCCAGTTTTATTGTCTTTCCACAGTTTGGTGACCAAATGAAGCTGCAGTCCAGAAGGTTTGTGGCCTGCTGTGCAGACAGGATGTCCTGCTTCCCCCACTTAAAAGTATCAATAACATTTTTATAGAAGGTTGGCACTGTCTGTCCTCTGCTTTCTGACACTTTATATGTAAACACCCCGAAGTGTGATCAGTGCTTTGTTTGCTGCATGGGAACTGTTAAAGTTGGAGGGGCACTTTATGAGCTATTAAGTAATTTATTAACCGGGAGGCTGGGTACTTGTTCTGAGCGACCCAGGCAGGCTGGAATGTCTTCTGATGCAGTGTGCCAGAGTTTAAAGATGCAGGAAGTGAATGTTCACCTAATGGTACAACCATCTCAGAGAGCATGTCTTTTGAAGCGGCAGAGCCTTTGCTGCTGGCTCTCTCCCAGAAAGAACACCTATTCCTCATGTCAATGACATTGATGCAAGAGAAAGCTTTTTGTGGGAGCCTAAAATATTCTAGAAAATAGGATTGTTCTGTGTTACATTAACACTTTTTTGGCTTGTTTCATTCGTGGTCTTAAACATTAGGTTTGAACATACGATTCTGTAAGTCAGGGATGGGTCATACCCTGTGTCACCTGTGGGATGTGTCACTGCTGTACTCCTACACCTCCCTTTTCTGGTTGCTCTTGCAGTACATTTCAGCTGCATGCGTGGTGCAGGGAGGAATTGTTACAGATAGGTTCTGTAAAACTACTCAAATTGCCCTGAATTTACCAGGAAATTAATGACCTTTTTTTTTTTTCTTTCCTAATCCAGTTGGAATATTGTATAACATATACCATGTGCAATATACAAAAATTACAGTCATAAGGCAAAGCTATTTATTTTCCATTACAATGCTCAAACCCATTCTCAGTTTAATATCAATGTTCTCAAGTCTAGCAAAGTAAACCAGGCACATGGAGTCTTAAAACTTAGGATACTTTAGATTAAAAGCCCCTCAGATACTTTCTGATTTATGTTTCTGCAGGTGCCCTGGGCTTCTGTTTTAAGCATTCCCATTTGCAGTAACCATAACAGCTTGCCAGTGTGTGGTTTAAACAAATGCAAGTTAAAATTCTCCCACACTCACCTAACTCACAGTGCTTTAAGATGCTTGACAAATACCAAAGAGTCCTGCTAAATATTTTGGCACAGCTCCCAGTTGCATCCAGCTGCTGGATCTGCATGACTGTATGGAGGGTATTCTGGAGAAGGATGCAGGAGCAAGACTTGAACCTGTTCTAATGGAAGGTGTCCCTGCCCATGTCAGGGAGATTGAAAATAGATGATCTTTAAAGTCCCTTCCAACTCAGCCCATTCAATGCATCTACAAAAAGTTTGTTCCTTTGGAAGTGACTGGTTTTATTGTTCAGCTTTTTCTCCCACATTGTTTTCCAGCTGAGGCTGGAAGGAGCCCCTTGAGACCATCTAGTCCAACCTTTCTGTGCAAAGCAGGATTGGTTAGAGGATTTTTGAGGGAAAGATGGGGCTGGTTACACCAGGCAGTGTCTGTGGGTTTGAGTGATGAAGGGAAATGCACTTGGTGTCTCAGAAAATTCGTTGCTTTAAGTCACCTAGAAGGCAAGGAAGAAGCAAGTATGCATAACTCTTAGGAAAGACAATGGGATTATTTTATTAGGCTAAATGATGACAGTGGGTGTGTGTACACTTTACACATAGGTTTTTATAGATACACCTTCTTTAGCTAGATATATACTTAAGTAAATGCCATGCTTGAGAAAAGTAGATGTCAGCTGCACAAAGTGCTTTGAGACCTTTTCTTTGGGCAGACTTCTCCAACAACACCTTTGTAAAGCAGTGGGGCGCAGCAAGAATCTTCCTATCTCAAAAGCTCAAGCTTACAGGTAGCACTTCAGCTGCAGAGCAAGCACAACAAATGAACTGCAGATGAAACAAGTCATACTTGGTAGGTCTAACACACTTCAGAAGTGGTACCTTTCTCACTCACCCCACTCCTGGCCCCTAGCCCGTGCTGTTGAGGCTGTGACTTAATGTGGTATTCTGAGTGATGTATCTCTGAGTACACTTGGATAAAGTGGGGCTGGGGCTCAGACATAAATGTGTGAGACATGGCACAGTGGAGATCACTGGCTGTTTAGCAGCTAGAAGGAAGCAGTAATATCTTCAGGGACAGACTGAGAAACTGGGGTGAAAAAGGAGAACACTGCTATTGTCAAACACAAGCCTCCAGTTACATGTGATGAGATGGAATTTGGCAGACAGAGGTGTGCATCCCTGGCTGGTACTGCTGTCTTTGGCTCTTCACTTTTGGTGTGCTGAGCATGTCTACTCTGTGCTGGAGCAGCCAGCTTAGCCCTATGATAACCTGTTTGGTCTCCAAGTTGCTCTCAGGAGCAAGATCTGGAGGTGTACCAGCCACTTCAATGAACTTGTCTAGCCTCAGAATGCTAGTGGTGATGAGCCAAGGTTCCTGGCTGGCAGGGAGTTCAAGTGTTTAAAAATTATAATTCCTTTGTAATTGAAGTGAGACTCAGCATCTTCATGCAAAGCAAATTCAGGGAAATGTTGATTATTTCCCTAAAAATGGTTCCATTAGGTTTAAGGTGAAGTGTGATAATCACAGTCAATATGAAATGCATGGCTAGGAGAGGTCAATGTAAATATTTACTGTAGCATTAACTATACAAGATGATTGCAATGGAATGTTTGGACTATTGTCACCATTACATTTTTATCAGTGGACTGTTTCCCCAAACAGTTCGGTTTGAACAAAATATACTGATGTTTTTCAAGGAAAACTCTTTTAGTCAGCATTTTTCCAGGGTGGAAGTCAGGCTGACCTTGACCCTTCCTGCATCCTGCAAACAGCTCTTCTGTTGGGTTGCTCTTCCAGAGCAGAACCTTCTTGGGGAAACATTGTAGTACAGGAATGGATTGGATTGAACCAAGTGATGGAATAGAAAGAATATGGGACTGATTAGGAAGAGAAAGGAAAGCAAGAGGGTTTTGCTAAGGAAAGCAGATCAACAAAAAGGGAAGATGCTAAGCCAGCTCCTCACAGATGCACTTGGATTTTTCCAGCTAAATCAAAGGCCCTGCATACCTTTTGGAATCCAACCCTCAGTGTTTCACAGTCTCACAGGGATGTGACAGGGCTATCCCAGCCAGATGTGCTGGGACATAGGTGTAAGCCCTGCTAAAAAGTCCTGGGCACTGGTTCCAAAATGTTCACATGCCAGTTTGTCTTGAGTCCAGGCTGCTGGGTCTGAGTGTTGTGATGCTGAGCTGAGTTGGTCCTCTCTTAGCTATTGCTGTAGCAGCTTGGCTGCCAGAGCTCTGTGCTGGGCCCTCATGGGCTCTCTCAGGTATGCTGGAGCCCTCTGCCTCTGCCTCATTCCCAGGCACCTGAAGGCTGCTCTCTCTGCATGGCCCTGGCTCTTGACACCTTCCCAGAGATGCAAGTTTGCTTTCTTCTTATCTCTGAGTCCTGCCCACCTCCAGGCAGCCTCTGGGCTGGTTCACATCTGTGCTGTCAAGGGATGATCAGGTCTGTGCTGAAGCAGCTGCTGTAAGAAGAGGTTCAGGCAAAGCTGCTTTTTAGTGGTTTATGGTCGGTTTAATCATTTTCCACTTCTGGAAAGAGGCAAAGCCTTTTCTACCGCTTCTGCTGTCTGTGTGTGGTGGAATAAGCAGCTGTTGGGCCAGTTCTAATTTGCAAGCAAGGGCAATTACCCGTGGCACAGGTGTGTTATCCTCTGAAAGATTTTGTGTCTCTGAAACGTGGACTTGTCTGCAAATAATTTGAGGTGCTGCTATTTTATAGCCTTACACCCTGTGGAGGTAATTACTGAGCTTTTTTCTTCACCTTACTGTATCTTTGTTTTATTCACCAGAGGAAAGGTCCCACTTATGCCTCTTCCCCTTGACACATAAGAATTCTCTGGAGTGGGAACACAAGTCACAAAAATTTTATTGTTGAAGTGAATTAGCACTGACTGACAACACAGCCTATGTTTATGAGCCAATACATTTTGGAGAATGAGCCATTAAATTCCAGTAGTTTGGCTCCCGACTTTGTGGTTCTCAGCTGGCATGTGTGAGGGTTTGATAAGAATCAGTGAGAGAATGAACTGACCCTTTCCTGCAAACAAAATGCTTTTTCTGACCTTTCTGTCTGCAAAATACAGAACATTGAGGGATCTGTTTCCTTTCATTGCAGGCTGCATCTGCAGATGATTGGAAACATACCTACAAGTCCCAGGATGCTCAGATCCAAAGTCTTGGAAGTTCAGTTCTACATCAAACCCTTTGAAGTTAATTCCCATCTCTGCAAATGACTGATGGAAATGACTGAGCATCTGAAACTTGTTAAGAACCTAATCCAAGGACTCTCATTTAGCTTAGTGGCTTTTGGGTTGGATCCTTGCAGTGAGCTGTCCTGAAACAGGGGACATTCACCTTCCATTTCAGTTTTGCTCTCTTATTGATTGGTTGGATGCTGAAGTGGTGAGACATCTACTAATTTTTTTTACTTTCCTACATTAATTTAAATAGTCTTTAAATAGTAGTCTGGCATAAAGTGGTGTCTAAACCAGAGCAAGAATACCAAAGGAAACGGAGATCCTCAAAATTTGGGCTGGATCCTAAAGGTCATTTCCTTGTGAACTTTCTGGGTCCTCATCCTATTCTTGAATATGGTAGCAATTTTTGCCTGGGTGGGAAAGAGGGTGTGCCAGCTCTGTGCCTTCTGGCCCAGGCTCCTCTTATTTTGGGGTGCCTTTAGGTTGTGCTACTGCACACAGCAGAGCTGGATATGGGAAAATCTCCTTACTACAGGGCATCCTGCACAGCCCCACTGCCCATGATTTCTGAGGGGACTTGAATGAATCCTCACTGCCTGCTGTACCTGCCTTAGGAGCAAGCAGTGCTTGGCCTTTGTTGACCTGACTTAGCATACTGGCATGCCAGAAGCAGTGCCAGGATCTACTGAGCATGGAGGCATCTTTAAAGGGTCTCATGAGCATCTGCAGTGAGATCTCAGGAAAAAAATCAGGAACTTTAGGATTCTTCTTCCCATTAGTTGTTTAGAGCTGACACAGAAAAGCTGGAGAATTGGTATTTTGTGCTGGTTTAGCCTGTCTGAATTCCCTCTGTGTGTGCAGCCTCTCTTGGTATGGCTGTTCCACACAGGAAGATGGAAGAAAGCTGGCTTTGCCCAGCAGACCTCTGGCTGGTGTGAAAGAACAGCTGTCTGACTTTCAGCAGTTTTCCCTGAGGCGGCACAGTGAACGTGGAATTCTTTTTAAACTATATTGTATGTTCTCTGGTCAGAAAAGTAT
This sequence comes from Psilopogon haemacephalus, assembly GCA_013396835.1. Lineage (NCBI taxonomy): Eukaryota > Metazoa > Chordata > Aves > Piciformes > Megalaimidae > Psilopogon > Psilopogon haemacephalus. The sequence continues at coordinate 7,141 of VWZI01005127.1, forward strand.
AAACTTTTCCCAGCCAGAGGGGTAAAAACAAGTCCATGCACTATACTTGAAGAAAACCAGAAAACCAGTCTCCTGCAGTGAAATATTGACTGACTGAGGTCACTACTGAAGTTAACACCTGGGGATAATAGATGTGAATCTTCCCTTGGGCAAGGAGACGGTCAGCCTATTTGGTGTGCTGCTTCCCTGCAGGGTCCCATACCCCATCTTGAGTGTACTGTGGAGGCCACAAGGCCTGGAGCCCAGGCCTGGATGGTGTGAGCTGATCATCTTTGGGTTGTGACAGTTCCTCAGGGCTGCAGTAGCCCATGGCAACTGGCAGACATTGGTGCAGCCCTGAAGTTGCTGTAGTTAGCACAGAGAGACCTGGGCAGTGCAGTATTTCATGCTCTAGGAGTTGAAGTGCTAAATGCAATCCACTTGGGAGCACAAGGCCAAGTAAAGCATTAACACTGGAGTTAGGACAAACCAGTTCAGGAATAACTAATATTGTTGACTTTGCTTGCATAAAAAGTCACTTTCTTTGAGCTCATATTTTCTCCCCAAGTTTAAGGGCAAACACAAATATTACTCATCTTCCTCCTATTAATTATTGTTAAAGATTTAAGGGATCATAGACTTTGAAGTTAATGCCCCATTCAATGTGGGAAAAGGCAAAAGTGTGCATCCCCAGTGATGGTGTTCTTTCTAGCTGGTTGCTTGATTACATGCCAACTGTCCTGCCTTGCGACATAAGCAGCACCTTGCTTCACTTCAGGGCAGTAACTCTGAGGTAAAGCAGATTGAGATGAGAGTGAATGTGCATGCCTCCATGTGTGCCTCATGTCTGCCTGCTGGTGTAAGAAGTTTCATGTAAACATGAGGAGGAATTTTTTCACTGTGAAGATGACAGAACACTGGAACAGGCTGCCCAGGAGTTTGTGGAGTCTCCCTCTCTGGAGATATTCAAAACCTGCCTGGATGCATTCCTGTGTGATCTGGTATAGGAGATCCTGCTCTGGCAGGGGGGGATTGGATTAGATGAGTTTTCGAGGTTCTGTCCCGCTCCTGGCATTCTGTGAACACAGCAGCAGACTTGTTGCTATATTCTGCTGTAGCAACCCTGTTTTCTTGCCTTCCTGAAAGATTTTATGTGTGCTTGTTCTGTGCAGTGATGTCTTCTGTGTCTTATATACAAAATAGCTTCTGAAGTCCTGGATTCACTTTGGAAAAAAAAGTTTTGATTCCCTCCAAACATGAGTGGTTCTTGTGGCCTGCTCTGATCTAAAACTGAGTTTCTCCAAGTGACATGTAGAGCTCCCAGAGTCACGTTTGTGAGTTCCAGGTCAGATTTCTTTGTTTTAGAGTTTGGTAACCCTCTGCACTCATCCTTGGGTCAAGATGAGCAGAGTTCTTCCCTTCTGAGGTTGATGGTTGGACTCAGTGATCTTAGAGGTCTTTTCCATCTAAAACGATTCTGTGATTCTTAGGAATGGGAACTATTTGAAAGAGTCCAGCACAGAGCCACAAAGATGCTGAAGCGAACATCTCCCTTCTGAGGAAAGGCTAAGGGAGCTGGGGCTCTTTAGCTTGCAGAAGAGGAGACTGAGAGACGGCCTCATTCACATTTATAAAGATATGAAGGGCAGTGTCAGGAGGATGGAGCTAGGTTACGCTCAGTGATGTCCAATGACAGGACAAAGGGTAATGGGTGCAAGCTGGAGCAGAGGTTCCACATGAACATAAGGAACAACTTTTTCTCTGTGAGGGTGGCAGAGCCCTGGAACAGGCTGCCCAGAGAGGTTGTGGAGTCTCCTTCTCTGGAGACATTCAAAACCCACCAGAATGCATTCCTGTGTGGCCCGGTATAGGTGATCCTGCTCTGGCAGGGGGGTTGGACTGGATGATCTTTCAAAGTCTGTTTCAGCTCCTAATGTTCTGTGATTCTGTGTGATCTCTTCTGTTGGCGGTGTGATTGCCTTTCACCAGCTCTACACAGGCATTGTGAGGGACTGAATTTGGTCTCATATTTGGAGTTATGCTATGGGATATGTCTAAGAAAAAAGGACCCAGCCCTTCTAATGAGATTTTAGAAAGATTTGAAGAATGGAGCAGTTTTTGTGAACATAGTATGTTTGCTATACAGCATTGAATGCAGTATTTAATATAAAGCTATGGAAAGATGACAACTTCCTGAAGGACTGGATTAATTCTTCTCACCTGATCAGCTTCATTTGCCCCAGGTGCAATGTTGGAACTATCATAGCCAACTATTGTCCTGTTTTCAGCAGGAATAAAGTGCATTTTCTTCCTGGTACCTGTTTTGGATTTAGGATGAAAATAATGTTGATAACATGCTGATGTCTGGTTTGTTGCTAAGCAGTGTCCTTGACTTGGGAGTCAAGGACATTCCTTATTCTCCTCCTGCCCTGCTCTCAGAGGCTGGGAGTGCTGAAGGAGCTGGGAGGGGACACAGCCAGGACAGGTGAGTCAAAGGGGTGTTCCATACCAATGAGATGTCATGGCCAGTATAAAATCTGGAAGTAGTTGGCCAAGGGGCACCACAACTGTTAATTTGGGTCAAATTCAATGAATGGATTTGGCTCTAAGAATTGAAATATTTAGCATTCAGTCCACTTAGCTGTATCTGTATTAAACTCCCTGCTTTACACTTCAGAAAATTTCAGTTTGGACTGTTTGTAATGTAGAGATAGACACATTTTCTGCAGTGATTATTCAAGTTAACAAGCTCATATATATTAGCTGATTTTTTTTTTCTGTGTAGAAAAGAGGAAGGACAGAATGCTTTGAAAGAGGTTTAAAGAGGGGGTGGGGGGAAAGGAACCACTAGGCAATTTTTCTGAAAGGGTTAAAAAAGATAAACTTTTTTTCCCCCAAAAGCAGACCTTTTTAATATTCCTGTTCATTGTAAATTTATTTTTTATTGTTTCTGCTCAGCACCTAAATCCCAAACTCCACTGTGTGCAGATCTCTTTGTAGTAGATATCAGGGAAATCTCCCCTTAGAGGGGAGCCTGCACTAATTCCTGCACTCCGGGGTGTTTGGTGCTCAGCTCTACCTGGACTTGCAGTCTGCTCCTGCTTTCCTATACATGAGGGTTCGTGATGCAAGTCCATCCCTATATTGAAAATATTTTTTTTCTCTGAAAAAGCCTTTGCACAACTTGAATCACCACCCCCCAACGCTGTTCTGTGCCCCAGCATTTGTAAGAATGAAACAGTCTTTCTCCATCCTTCCTGAACTCATCTGCGTCTTGTATGACAGGGGCAGGCTTGGAAATGACAGCTGATTGCGACAGGTGAAAGTTGTGAGTGCAGAGGGACCGGGGGAAAGCGGTCTCACAATCTGCCATCAACTCTAGGCAGCAGAAGGGAGGTGGTGCTGTGCCAGCACATCCCCCAAACGCACCCTTTAAAGGCAAAGGGAGAGCTGAGCTCTCCCAGGATCGAGGCTGAACTTCAGCGTTCAGCTCCTCTCAGAAGGGAAATCTTTAAGCAAAAGAAGAAAAGGGAACACGGGTTGTGTGGCAGGGGTGGGGGCAGCTGGAGACCATCACCTGGCAGTGGACAGGTCGAGGCAGCACTGGATTGCACCACTTGGCAAGGGGCAGGTGGAGCAGACAGCAGGAGTGTGGCACTGTTCACCACTTGCCATTAATGAGACACACCTCAGAATTCCACAGGCTCCTTAAAGATCTTCTGTATAGGTGATCCTGCTCTGGCAGGGGGATTGGACTGGATGATTTTTTGAGGTCATTTCCACCCCCTAACATGCTGTGAGTCTGGGAAATGTGGCTCCCAAGACTAGGGCTCTAATATCCAGTGTGCTGAGCTCTTTCTAAAAAAGACTGGCTGTGGGGTTAGCAGTGAAGGGATGGGCTGTGAGCCACCCAGGCTGTGTCTGAAAGTGCTTTTTCTTAGAACGGCTTTAAAGCTCTTGTCTTCCTCAGTGGTGATGACATGCAGTCTGTGGAAAGAGGCTCTGTGCCCGGGAAAACGCAGCCTGCAGTGCTCTCTGGCTTATGATGCAGCTGGAGAGTGGGGAAGGGAAGCGGCTTTTTTCGTTTCATAATGTGGGTGATGCCTTATGGAACCTCATTATTTCCTTCCCAAGGAGACCTCTATGTCCCCTATGTTTGGTAGCAAAATCTTGCTCTCCTGGCCCCATCCTTTCCCTGCATTACTGTTGCATAAACACAGCACTGTTGGTTCAGATTTGAAACTCTGCTGGAGAATATAAGTGATACTGTAGCTGCTCTGCCCCAGAGCACTAGTTGCTGCTGCTGACTTAGGTGGACTTCATTGGTTCACAGCACTGCAGGAAGCAGCCCTGCAGCCTCTGCACCTCTGTTTGTGACCTACCTAGAAAGAAGAATGGGGAAGAGAGAGAAAAAGCAGAAAGGTAGAGGAACTATTATATTGTTGGGGGGCTGCTGCTGACTGCCGGTGACAACAAGCATGGCATACTCTGTGGTATCAGAGCAGCATCAGAAATGCATAGTCCTGTGCCTAGTATGGTGGGGGCAGGGCAAAATGTATTTTAAAGTGTAATAACACCTAGGTTTTATAATCCTGCCCAGCTCAGGCTTGACAATTCTTCTGATAGCCCAAATAGTATAAATTTAGTCAAAGATAACAGAACAGATGGGAAAACATATGGTTTGTAGGTAGTGTGTGGTGGTTGGTATCTGTGGTACATTAGGGGAATTTATTTTATTCTCCTTCCTCTCTGTAACTTTTTCAATACTTTCTTGAGTTCTTTATGCCTTTAGGTGATCTTAGGGCTTTACAAATATCTGATAACTTGGCTTTGTTTAACCAAATTATCTACTGCTTTGTAAATCTCCTTTAGAGGTAGAGAGTTTGTCTGTACATGTTGTTTTCATTTTTTTTTCAAAACTGGATCACTTAAAGCCCAATCACTTCTTCCATCTATCCTGTTAATATCTGTGGACAAGTGACATCCTGCTGAGGCTTCCCTTTGCTGGGCTGTTCTGCCAGTCCTCACCACATGTGTGAAACAAAGAGGTGCAGCAAGCCAGGAGTGTGCTTACCTGCAGGGCTGGGAGCAGTATGGACCTGCTGGGCAGAGGCCACCTTCCCACTAGTACTGCTCTTGCCCTGCTGGATGCAGCTCCTCACTGTGTAGAGTGGGAGAGCCCCTCCAATAATGTGTGGGACTGCTTCCTTTATAGGTTAGCTAGAAATAAACTGTCTGTTCAGGGGTGGGCTGGGGGTGGGGGGAGGGCTGCTGGAGAGACACCAGAATATTAAACCCCTCATTGAGCTGGCAAGCTGCTCCCCAACCAATTTGTGTTGTGCCAGAGCTAGATTCAATGCTCAGCTTTTGATGTGATGCTAAATTTTGATATGTTAACTGGGCTTAGAGCACAAAATAGCAAATACTGGAATAATTTGTGTATGGATACCTAAGAAAAGCTGTGTAAGAATACAGGTTGTCATCACACTACAGGTTGACAGCTGGGGGAAAGGACCTTTATATGTGTTCAGGAGGCAGTAAGTTTGCCCCTAATTTCAAGATGCTTAGAGGAGAAACAAGATTTCCTTAAGAAAGGATGTCTGGCTGCTATTCCCATGTGGCTGTGGTTTGAACGGAAGGAGTATGCCTTTGCTGTAGTAACTGGACAGAATAAAGTCTGGCTTCTGATAAAGGATGAGGTCAGGCTTTAACCAAACTCAGCCTTAACTGTCACAATTTTCTGACCCTAATATGCCAACATGAATTCTGAAAGAAGCTGCTGACTGACTGGGCAGTGTCTGTCTTCTCTTGAATGTAGTCTTGAGATGTGGGGATGTTGCAATTGGACCAGAGCTCTTGAATGTGTGTAAGGCTTTGTAATCCAGCGCTCCATCCTGGCTCTTCACCTGCACACCTGCCTTCCTGCATAGCCAGAAAGTATGTCTGTGCTCTTCTCGCATTCAGTAACAAAACTACATGCAGTGGTGGTCTCAAGTGTACTGCTGACCTAATGTGTCCCACTGGTGAAAATTAGGTGTAGGTTTTTGACCCCAATCCTCTTCCATATTTGAAGCAGCCTGATGCTGCATGAGCTGTTAGTAGTGTTGTAGAGTGTATGAATACCTTGATGGAGTGTATGCTGCAAACATTTTCTGCTCTATAAACATTGCCCTGTGGGATGGATTCCAAGAAGTGCATGGCACCAAGCTTATCCTGATGAGAAAGCCCAGTGTGCCACAGAGAGTCAGATGCAAGTAGCAGCATAGAATTTAGGTCACTTTAGCTGAGGCAGGGTTGGGTTGATTTCCATGCTGCTGAGAGCAGGATGCTGAGTAGTTCTTATCCAAACTGCAGAAAATTGAGCTGAAGAATGCTACTTCAGCTGTGTCTGGAAAGACGTGTTACACATGAAGTGAGGAAATGACCCTGCAAAGTATTTGGCTTTCCTGTAATCAGCGTTTGCTTGATGCAAAGATCTAATCCAGCCAAGGGCTTCAGTGCTGTCCTTCCACTGACAAGGAAGGCTATCAGCTTTGCCTGGAGGAATTTACTGGGACAAGCAGCGGTGCGGATTTGTGTTTTGGGAGCAGTGGGCAGGTTCCAGCTGGCAGGAGGGAGTTGTCAGTGAAAGTGTGGCTCAGAGGCTAAGGGAAACCATAGGAGGATTATCTTGGCAGTGCAGTTTGGGACTCCCAGAATTTTAACTCTTATTACAATGTGCATGTGCGGATAGGGGAAGATCCTTAGCTCTGGCATCTCCCTCTTGAGGCCGGACTTCAAAATTGCACAGCTCTGAGGATCAAAAGCTCGAAACAGCTTTGAAGACCCAAAGCAGCCTTTCTCAGTAGAAGGGCTTGTGATTCCCATGTTAGCTAGGTCCCTGATGTCTGCCTGGGTAGCCTGGGAAATGAAGATACCAAGTTGAGGAGAACAGGGCTTTTCAGTAGTGTATATGGACGGCAGATCCAGAGCTTGGACAGGTAAAGGCTAAATAATGGGCCTGGTATTAGTGGAGGGTACAAGTTGTGCTATATTGCTTAGTCCACCTCTGAAGGCCCACAGAGAGATGTTGTGGCTGGGAACAGGATGACTGTACCTGGGGAGCTCTACAAGCTGGCCTTGCTTTTTAAGTTGCCTGGAGAACACTCCTGCTCCAACGCACAGTCTTCGTAGAACTATAATGTATTTCACCGTGACTGCACCCAGTATACATCCTGAGGAGGTGAATTCTCTGTGGGCCAGGAGGTTTGAAGAGCTTGTTACTGAGTTTCTGGTGATATTTTATGTACATATTTCACCCTAGAAATGTTTATTTTGGAAGGCTGCAGGAGGTAGAACTATTCACTGAGTCTTTAAGAAAGGAGTTTTTTTCAGCTGTAATTGGTTTTTTTGTTTTTTTTTTTTTTATTCTTAAACTTATCCTTAAAAGGATATGACAAGCTTCTGCATTCCTAAATACTGACCCATTTAATGTGACTGGTTGCTCTTGGTGTCTCTTCTCTGTTTCTTCTACCTGGGGGTTCCTAGCTCCCAGGTAGCCAAAATAATTTGTCTTTCTGCTAAAAGCTTTTCCACCCACCTGCCATACCTAGTTAGTGGTTCAGCAATAGAGGGCTTCAAAATTAGCCAGAATCTGGTACTGTCTTGGCTTGTGCTGACCCTGTAGCTCCAAAAGGGAGAAGGGAATTGGTCTCAACCTATAAACATTATTCCTCTGAAGCACTTGGCAATGACTTATTTTAGCCTTATTGCAAAAATTTCCTTTGCAGGACCATGTTGAATGTATTTCAAACATTTAAAACCCTATCAGGATAGGGTGTTTAGGAAACTTTATGGACAGCTCCACAAGCAAGAGAATAGAGTAGAGCTGCAGCCTGTGAAGGCCCAAGGCTACAATCCCTACTTCACTGCGTCTGCCCACAGTGGAGCAACAGGTGGCCAGTGCCATCCTCACCTTGATGTGGTTTCCATCTGCTCTGTGCTGCTGTGAGTGCCTGCAGGGAGCCTGTGGAGCTGAGCTTAGCTTACTTTTGTGGATACCAATCACAGTGAAGCAGAGATTCATTGGCATGAGTGACACAAAGAGGAAATAGAATTGATGCTCATTGGCATTGCTGTGGAAAAGCCACAAAAGCATTGGTAACAATGGTGAGAATGTGCCTTGTTTGCTGTTAAGCCTGTCCTGGCTCAATTTTGGCCCACAGTGGATTTTGTTCCCAGTATTTTCTTCTCATAAATTCACCCTGTAGCTTGAATTTAGTCAACAGAAAAGGAAGGGGGAAAGGACATTCAAGAAAGGTGAGGGCAAATTGGTGTTGATGGCTAGCACTTGGGTAAGCGGAAATGAAGTGAACAAAGCAAATTGTACAAATAGGGTTTCACCTGCTTGATGCAGAATTTATCATTTAAATTAACTTCTGGAGAAGGATTCTTGGTCTGGCTGACACTCAGGTTAACCTCCATGAGGCTGTCCTTGTGATCTTGTAGTTCCCCTGCTGCTGCTGGATTTCTGTACGAAAGTGAACTAACTCAACCAGGGTGTTCCTGTCCACCTGAAGTCAAATGAAGGCATAATAAATAGGTCAATAAAATATGTCTGGAGGAGGAAGTAAACAAGCCCTGTTGAGTGTGTATGTGCCAACGCCCAAAGCACTCCTGTAAAAGAGGACCTCTTCCCAGTCCCTTCCTGGTGTAACTGATGGTGTGTGCAATCTGCACCAGGTGCTTCTGCTCACACACAGCTCCAGAAGACCTGAAGCAAAGAGCCAACAACTCTTGAAAGTGAAGAGGCAGTGGGAGCAGGTTTGAGAAAAGAGAAAGTAGGAGTAAATATTTGTGTGGGGGAACCATTTTAGTCTTTGCATTTGGAGGCTCTGTAAGTCAGGTTTTGCTGAGGCCAGAAGGATGAAGCCCTGTATTTGTCGGCAGGACTATGTACACATGGTTCTCTGGATTTTGTACTTTTATGGCTACTCTGTCATAATGCAAGAGGAACAATGCTTTATAGCTCCTGATTATCAGGTTTCACTTTATTAGAGATATAAATGCCAGCAATTTAAATGACTCTCTATTAGGTTGTCCTTGGAAAAAAACAGGATTTGTAACTAAAAGGACAGTGCAAAGAACTCTTTACAAAACAATGCCACATCAGTTGGAACAAGCATTGTAGGTTTAGAAATTTTAAGTCTTCGAGTACTTCTAAGCAAAGTATACCTTATCTTCCTTCTTGAAAGATAAAAATAGTTTATTGCCAGCTATTATGAACTCCACAATCTCTAGGCAGAGATTATAAGGCACTAGAAACAGGGCACTATCAATAATCTTTGTTAACAGGTCACTTCTCTTAGTTTGTGCACTGACAGCACTCATTGTGGGATGAAGCAAATCAGAAGTGCACTGCCAAAATGTGGGGACAGCACTGACCTGTATGAAGAGTTCTTTCAGAAACCCATGTGATACATGGGGCTGTAGAAGAATTCTTCATATGGGTCTGTATATCACACAGATTTTTGGAAGTATGACTCTTCCTCCTGCTGCAGTTTGCTACTGCTGTTTTACTGTGCAAGGGCTGTGGAAGGTTACAGGAGGATGCTTGTGTGAAGCTGTGTTGAATACCGGCTGTACTGGCTTGTCTGTACTTGGTAGTCTTCCAGATCGCTGAGGTTGGGCTCCACCTATGCCAAAGGAGTGTGTCGTCTAGTGGTTCCCATCCTGTCTGGAGCCAAGCCTCATGTTCGAACCCTGGCAGTGTCCCATGCTTCCTTGGAGAGAGGTCCAACTGGATGAGGGCTTGGAGTCCTGGTTTGCTGTACACACATGTACACCTGCACCTGCTCTTTGATGTGAAATCTTAGCAAGAACACTTTGGCATGGCAACACAAAATCTGGTGGAACAGGTTGCCCACCTGAACACAGTTCCTTAAATATATGGCAACCACATTTCTGCTGTGATTTCTGTGATGCTGGAAACCCTGCTGCAGTTCAGAATGGAGAAGTTGTTCTGTCTCCAGCTCTATATTTTTACCTTTAGACTAGCAACTGGAATGATTTGTGAACTACATCCTCCTGCTTCCATTCATGAATGTATGGGGTGTACACTAGGACAGCCTGGGGCTTCTGTGCTCTTACCACTGCCCTGGTCAAAACCTCTGTCACTCAGATCCCCACGCAGGGAGAAAGGTTTCATTAGCTGCAGTACATGGTGTTAGTTGAAGGCCTTCCTTTGAAAAGCCTGGTGGATCTCTTGTGCCCAGGTAGTACTGTTGTGTAGCTGGGCTTCTAACAGAATACTGTGAGTCTGAGGACCCGTTTTTCCTCTAATGTCCAAAAGAGCCTAGAAGGTCTTGCTGTGCAAATGATTATTGGGATTTCCCTCATGCTTGCCATCTCTAGGATTGCTTTGCTTTGCCAGATTCTACCTTGAATTGGAGCCACGGCACAGAAAGGCAAATTGTGCTGTGTTTGCTATAGCCCAGAAGAGGGGGTACACAGCACTGGAGCTCTCCAAGCCCATGTGAAAGGGGAAGGTACCCTCTGCTGCTCCAGACAGACACTTCCATCAAAAAAGATCATCATTTGCTGCTGAGTGGAAAGGTACCAAACCTGATAATGTAGCAAATTACTTCCGCCCCTCTCAGCTTGGAAAAACACTTGGAAATTAAACCTGTGTGTGTAGCCTGGGCAAAAGACAGGGTGAGCTCAGGTGGCAAAGAGCTCCAGGGAGAATATCATAGCAAGAGGATGTAAGGGAGACATTAAAGCTTCTGAAGTAGTTGCTATCAGCTTGGTAGCAGCATCTTCAAATTTGCAGTGAAAGAGAATCCTCTCCCAGAGAGCCTGCACTGCTGCTTCTTACTATACCTGTGAAGGGACTAATTGTGGAGGCCTTCCAAGTACTGTGCAGAGCAGGAACTTGTTTTGCCTAAAATCTGTCCTACTCAATTACTGTCAGTCTGAGAACTGGACTTAGCTCAATTTGTACAGCTAGCCTCAGGCTCCTATAAATTGCTTTGATGTACATGGATCCCTAAGGATCTCTTAACTTCTCAGCTGGGCTCCACAGGCTGTTCCACAGGATTGGGAAATCATGTGGTACTGACAGGGGTCTTGCTGCCTCTTGCCATGGCAGCGGCTCAAAATCACGGGGCCTGGTGCTGCTCTCAAAAGTAGCTTTCAGTGGCGGGGGCTACAGTTAAGTAGTACTGTAAATGCCCTGGATGAAAACACATCATCTGAAACACAAACAAACAAACCAACCAAACAAAAATCCTGAAAGAGGACAGGTTTAGACTGGATATTGGAAAAAAATTCTTAACAGCGAGGGTGGTGAGACACTGGAACAGGTTGCCCAGAGAGGTTGTTGATGCCTCCTCCCTGAAAGTTACCTCCAGCACCCTGGTCTAGCGGAAGGTGTCCCTGGCCATGGCAGAGGGGTTGGAACTAGATGATCTTTAAAGATCTCTGTTGTGAAGGGCAGGGGGATTAATGTGGCCGAATCAGGAATTATAAAAATAAATTTATTTTATTCCCAGAAACCCCCACTTTCAACTATATACAGAATTAAATTTGCAATTTATTAACAGGTTTCAATTTGATTGGGAAAGATCTTCAAAGATGCTATAGACAAATTCAGAAATTTAGGAAGTTAGAAAATGGAAAAGGCCACGCTATGAGCAGCTTTTACCCCGCTAACAATATGCTAAGGAAAGAATTAAGGGAACAAGAGCTTACTCACTGCGTTGAGGAGAATGATGCTCATTATGGAATCCTTGCTGTTCTTCTCTCTGCAGCTTGATTGGTTTGACTATAAATAATATCCAATTGGATTCGAAAGGCAAAGTCTGGTATTTCAAATATGTTATTACCACGAGGCAGAGCTCTGTGGGAATCGCTGCCTCCGCAGTTGTGAGGGAGAGCCAACCCACTTCAATCCCTCAATCAGAATACAGCCAGGTAGCAACAGGAAAGCTGGCTGTTAGGAAGGTCCTAAGGAGCCGGGTCCGGGCGCCGCTGGTAGCTCTCTCAAAAGGGACCCAGGACTTGCCGAGCCTGCAAAGCTGCAGGGTAGTTCGGAGTGGGGGACTGTCCAAAAGGCAGGGACAGTACAAAACCCAAGAGCCGTGCAATAGATAGGAGCCGTCAGAGCCGGGATGGTACCAAAATGGGGAACCTCTCATGCGGGAACATCTCAGGCGGAGACACTCGCGCCTTTGCCCTTGCCTATTTATGCCTTTTCGGACAAGATGTTCATTTGCCAATACTCAGTGGGCGCGAAAACTCAGCCAATAGGGAGCTCAAATTCCTGCGCGGGCTGGCAGCAGGAGCCTGCACAGACGCAGAAGGGCGCTCTGCCGCTTGCTCCCGCAAGCCCACAGGGCGGCGAAGCAGTTTCGCACCTTCTTCTTTATCCAAAACCCGTAGCAGGAGGAGAGAAAGAAGGAAGCAATCTGAGTTGTCCAAGACAGGCTCTTTCAATCCAAACCATTCTATGATTTATTTAAATTTAACACTTACAGCATTACTTTGTGGATACTTCTAAAATCCTCACCCCAGTTGAAGGCTGTGGCATGTCCTGCCATTGATGCCCTGCTGGGACTGACAGTCATTGGTGTGCCACAATAGAGTTTTATTCTTCCCCCTAGGAAATTCCCTGTCTTTTAAGTTTGTACAGTTTAGATGATGCTACTGTCTTAAATGTCAACTGGCATACAGGGGTGCTCTTCTGCCTTAACTCATTTTTGTCCGCAGCAGAGTGGGAATTTTCCTGTCCATTTTGTTTCTTGTAGAAGATACAATTCTCACAACATAGATCTACTTCTGTCAGGGGAACACTGGCTTTGGGGCTTCTTGGTTTAAAGGTGGTTGGATTGCTTTGTTTGTTATTTTCTTTAGTTAGCTTAAAGCTTAGAGCCAAAAGCTTACATTTGTTTTCTGCGTGGGAATTACCAGTTGTTCTGATGATTCCCCACCTCAGATTTGCAACAGAGAAATAAAATTTTGCAAAAACGAAGGTGGAAAGGGGAGCTTAGCAAACCCTAATGTTTTCTACAGAGCAACAGTTAATTTTTTTTTGATTGTTTGTTTGTTTTGTTTGTTTGCAGCTGAAATGTCTCTTCTTTGGCTGGACCACTTTTCATAGTGGAACGGTGACTTTTTCCTTTGAGGGAGCATGAACTTCCTTTGGACCTAAGTGAGCTCTTGGTGCTTCCTGGGACTTCATTCTGGCTGAGGCTGTCACTTGCCTTGGGGTTGCCCTGCCCACACAAACAGCTTCTGCCACCAGCAGCCTTCCTCCACTGGCAATGTGTTACTGGCGGGTTCTGGGGAGCTCAGGTGAGCCAAGCAGGCAGATGAGGCTCTTTGGCCCTTGGAGCAGCTCATAGCCAGAACTGTTCTGTAACGAACACTTTTGCTTTTCTGAGCAGTCATTTTGATGCCAGTTATTCCCCAGGTGTTTTCTCTAGGCCATCTGCAAAATACAAGTGATTTCTGTATGCCAGCATAGTAAAATCATGTTAAATACTGGCATTTTGCTCAGTATCAAAACTGTGCTTTTCAGCTGAGAACAGAGCCCAAGTTTAGATGGCGGAGTATTTGTGGTTTAGCTTCCTAGTTCCACTGCTGAGGAGTTACAGTACAGTAAATCCAGACTAACATAATGTAAATCCATAGTAATGTAACAATATTTATTTCCCTCTGTGGAGCTGTCTAGGTTTACACCGGTGAGAATAAGAACAGCATTTAGCCTTTTAATGTCTATCTCCAGATAATAAAAGTCAGATGAGGGTTTCACTAAATATTTGGCAAACCTACTAAAACAAGCCCAACAAACTACACAGGACGTAGATTAATTTCCTCCACCAGCATCTGGGTTCAGCATTATAATTAGCAGCAGATCTAGTGATATGGCGAACAAAGATGTTTATGTCAAATAGCTATTTGATAGAAGAAAAAAAAAAAAGAAATTAAAAAAATAGAGAGAGAAGGGGGCTTACATGCATCTAATACCATGAAATCAGTCCACATTTTAGCTTGGGCAATAAGTAGCTACTGCCAAAGGTGTGTGCAGAAGGCAGATAGCAGGGTTTTCAGTTGTGTTATCCACACACAGGGCACAAAATCACAGAGGACATTGTGGTTGGAAATGACCCAAAGAGATTGAGTCCAATGCCCCTGCCAGAGCAGGACCATACAATCTAGCTCAGAGGAACAGATCTAGACAGGTCGTGAAAGTCTCCAGAAAAGGAGACTCAACAACCTCTCTGGGAAGCTTGTTCCAGTGCTCTGTCAACCTTACAGTAAAGAAGTTCCCCCTTGTGTTGAGGTGCAACCTCTTGTGCTGCAATTTCCACCCATTGCTCCTTGTCCTGTCACAGGGAGCAAGTGAGAAGAGCCTCTCCAACCCCTCCTGACCAGCCCTCAGATGTTTATAAACATTGGCTGGACCCCTTTGAGTCTCCCTCCCCTGAGTCTCTTCCTAATACACCCCAGGATCTCATTGGCCTTCTTGGCCACAAGGGCACATTTCTCTCCAATGGATAACTTCTTATCCACCAGCACTCCCTGGTCCCTCTCTACACGAGTGCTCTCCAGCAGATCACCTCCCAGCCTGTACTGGTGCAGTTTATTATTCCTCCCCAGGTGCAGGACTCCACACTTGTCCTTGTTGAACCTCATTTGATTCCTCTGTACCCAGCTCTCCAGTCTGTCCAGGTCTCACTGGATGGCCACACAGCCTTCAGCTGGATCAGCCAAACCTCCCAGTTTGTTGTCATCAGCAAACTTGCTGAGCAGACTCTGTCCCCTCACCAATGTCATTGATGAAGATGTTGAACAGCACTGAACCCAGCACCGATCCCTGGAGGACTCCACTGTTTACAGATTTCCAGCTGGACTTGGCACCATTGATCACCACTCTTTGAACTCTTATAACCAGTACCTAATGCACCTCACTGTCTGCTCTTCCATCCCACACTTCCTGAGCTTACTTACTAGAATATCATGGGAGATGGTGTCAAAGGCCTTGCTAAGGTCAAGGTAGGCTACATCCACTGGTCTCCCTGAATCTACCCATTCAGTTATGGCATCATAAATGCTATCAGGTTAGACAAGTATGACTTCCCCTTGGTAAATCCGTGCTGTCTGCTCCTGATAACCTTCTTCTCTTCCAAGTGCCTTGAGATACCCTTCAGAAGAAGCCACTCCATCATGTTTCCAGGGATGGAGGTGAGGCCGAGTGGTCGATAGTTCCCTGGACCCTCTTTCTTGCCCTTTGTGAAGACTGGAATGACATTGTCTGTCCTCTAGTCCTCATGCACCTCTCCTGTCTGCCACGATTTGGCAAGGATGGTGGAGAATGGCAGAGCAATAACATCAGCCAGTTCTTTCTGCACCCTTGGGTGCATCTCATCAGGGCCCATGGACTCGTGAACATTCAGTTTGTGTGGCTGATCCCTAATCCAGTCTGCACTGACCAGTGGGGAGCATTCCCTCCTCCAGGCTTCCTCTCCTTCATCTAGGGCCTGGAGTACCTAGGGAAATTCAGCCTTAGGTGTAAAGACTGAAGCAAAGAAGTCATTCAGCAACTCTGCCTTCTCTGCATCCTCAGTTATCCAGGCTACCTCCTCATTCAGCAGTGGCCCCACACCTTCCCTCTTCTTCCTTTTTCTACTGATATATTTGAAGAAGCAAATATATATCCAGTTCCATTCACGATGATAAGGGCACTGCAGCTGTGGGGAGGCAGCTTTAATCAGTCTTTACTTTTTTATGTCTCCTAATGGCTGCTTTTCACACTTTAAAACTTCTTTTAAACTCTTGACATGTGATTCATACTTGTTCACTTGTACTTGCTTAGTTTTTGGTTTTAAATCAAACTGTGTGTGAGTGCACCTTCTTCAAGTCACAGGCAACACTTAGAAAAACTGGAATAGAAGGTTGGCAAATGGCAGCCAAAGCAGGCAGCCCTGTGAGGTCCCTGCATCCTCTGAAACAGGTATGAGGTATGTATATGAGGAGGACCAAGGTCCTGAAGGTATTTTGCGATGTGGAGATCCAGATTACTGCCAGTAACCTGGAGAGGTGGAAAAGGCTGAATTGTTCAGACCTCTGAAGAAGTTTGAATTGATAGAAGAAACTCCACAGTCTTCAGAGACTAGGCAGTTGATCTCTAATAAAACCAGAATTGCAAAGAGCTAAACTGATGTGAAGGAATTTTGTGACTGACTACAGCTATATTGTCTCCTGCTCCAGAAATTCCTAAAGATCGAAAGAAATCACCATCCAAAATGATGAAGAGTAGTTCAAAGACTGATTTGGCAACTCTTCTGGGTTGCTTTTGCCACAAAATGACCTTGAGTTTATAGCTGTGTCACATCATGGTTTGAACCTTCAGTTTGCGTGCTAGAGGGTAGTTCGCTGCCAGTGGCAAAGAATGCTTTCCGTCATATATTACCTGAAAATACTAGACATCATACAAAGTTCAATATACCAGTGTGATGATAATGTATCTGCTGTCTGCACTGCAAACTTCCCAGCTAGCATTCCAGGGTTATTTGTCAAGCAATAATTAGAATTATGCATTTTAAATCTTCTGAAATGGTGCCAGGAAGATAATTGCTTTCCATTTTGAACAGTGTTAGTGGTACAGCTGGAAATGCTGCCTAATGAAAATACTTTAAAACATCTCTTGGTCTGCCTTTGGTCCCAAGCTGCCCAAGGAACACAGGCAGTCTCCCATTCAGCTTGCTGAGCTGCAGGAGAATTGCTTATCAAGCTGTCTGTACTGGTTATATGTGGAAGAGCTCAGGTTTTGAAGTTGCTCAGCCTTACTGCAGACAGCTCAAAATACTAAAGTACCAGTGTTCTTGGGGGATTTGTAATTTCACCTGATCATCAAGGTGGAGCAAGTTCCCCTGCAACCAGTGAGACATCCTGTGGCACCCAGTCCTGGTTCTGGATCTTGATTTAGAGACCAGCCTTAGTGATTGAAGTATTTTCAGTGGGATTTTAGTTCAGTGTAGTAAAAGTGCTGGAGAACTGTTAGAGAATCACAGAATAGCTTTGTTTGGAAGAGACCTTCAAGATCATCTAGTCCAACCTTCAATCTAGCACTGCAATGTCTCCAACTAAACCATGTCTCTAAGCACCAGGTCCACACACCCTATAAATACATAATTTTAGACCTCTTAAGTACAAATAGGACCAGAAGGCTTGGGAAGCTTGTCTGGGTTCAAACTCTGGCACAATGGGGATGAAAATATTTTACTGACATTTGCAATAAAGCTAAAAAAGGTAGTTTTAAATACATTGTTTACTGGACTTGAGGCATCTTCAGAGGAACATGTGCAGAGTGTGCTCAGGAGCACAGTGAGCAGGGCAGCTCTCAGATTTCTCGGTCTGAGACTCTTCTCAACTTTAGTCATCTGGGATCAAAAAATCATAGAATGCATTGGGTTGGAGGGGACCTTAAAAGGTCATCTAGTCCAGTCCTCCTGAAATAAGTAGAGACATCCCCAACTAGCTCAGGTGGCTTGCAGCCCCATCAACTCTGAGCTTGAAAGTCTTCAGGGATGGGGCCTTCACCAGCTCCCTGGGCAACCTGTTGCAGAGTTCCACCACCCTCACAGTATAAACACCTTCCTCATGTCCAATCTAAAGCTACCCTGCTCTGGTTTAAAACCTTTGCACCTGTTGCCATGTCTGCAATGACATAAACCTTTATGTCATTTGTTTATAACCTCCAGCCAGGACCGAAGGCCCTGGGTCAGATCAAGTCCCTGTGGTCGGAGCATTAAGTTACAATAAAAGCCTGACTCTAGTTGCATTGTCTCCTGTTCAGGCTTCAGAGTAGTAGTCCATTAATCCTGGGGTTTAGAGAAACCTGATGAATGGACAGATGCCTCTTTCTTGGCCAGATCAGTAAGGAAAGCTCTAGTAAAGAGAAATAAAGATAAGCGTGTCCATTTAAGATATTCAGACATTGTCTTTTGTTCACAGCAACATTTCTCAGAGTGCAAGTCAAATAAGCTTACTGGAACAAAACTTCTGTGTGTCTGGTTCAGTGGAAAATACAATCCTGAGATACTTGCCTGTCCAAGAGCTAGTCTTTGGGAACACCCATATGGTTTATCACACGTATGTGACTAGTACTTTCATGTCAAAATGGTCTGGTCCAGTTTTCTCCTGCACTTCTTTCATTTCTGCCACAAGCTGAGTATCGCTGCACCAAGGCTGCAAAACCTCAGAGACAAGTGCTGCCTGCTGGAGGTGAGGTGGGACAATTCAGAGATGTCTTCCCAGGACCCTGACCAGCAACAAGGTGGCTGGCAGTCCAGTATGGTGTTTGTCCCTGTGCCTGGAGAGAGATGCTGTCTATGTGCTTGCAAGGTAAATGGGAAAGGTGGCTTTTCCTTGTTCTCTTCCTTTCAGTGCAAGGTGAGCCCAAATTTGGCAGCTGGCATGAAACCTCACCCGTTCTGCTTTCTTTTCATCTCATTTTCTCTCTGTAGTGCAAAAATAGTATCAGCAACATGTTTATATCCTTCAGGAAAGGTAACATGTGGACAATGTTGCAAAACTCCAGGTGGGAGCTGTGGCTGTGATACAGAAATGACATACGTAAAAGCTACCAAGTATACACAGAAGCTTTGAAGGAGAAAGGTGCAACTTCAGAGGGAGGCATCTCTTGCTTCCTGAGACAAATGGGAAGCTATGTTGCTTGCCCCACTGGGAGCTTTCATGGCACAGGATTAAGTTATGGTTAGCCCAGGAAGTTCTTGTGTGGGGTGACAGACATATTGCCTACATCTGGCTGTCTTTAGTAAGTACAGATGTTGCCCTTATCTAGGTGCAAGTGAAGAATAAAGCTAGGTCTAGTGCTGAATCACAAGAGAGAGGCTGTGGGACGACAGACCTCTCTGGAGGCTCTCCATGACCCCTGTTCCTGGGATGTCTCTGAGTTCTTTCCTGTCCCCTAGGACTGCTCTTCCTGATCCCAGACCTACTGTCTCCTGCCTGTGAGGCTCAGCCCTGCTCGCTGTCCAGTCTGCCAGTCTCTGGGAACTCTTGTCCTCATATCTTATGTATGAGGGACAGGAGGTAGCCAAGGATGAAGTGACACTCCAGCACACCAGGCCTCTCACTAGCTGCATCAGCCCATTGCTGGAAAGCTTCCTTGAAGGCAGGGGCACCTGCATGAGATCACAGAATCACAGAATTAACCAGATTGGAAAAGACCTCTGAGATCATCGAGCCCAACCTGTCACCTAACCCTTCTAACTAACTAACCCATGGCACTAAGTGCCTCATTCAGCCTCCTCTTAAATATCTCCAGAGATGGTGATGCCACCACCTCCCCGGGCAGCCCATTCCAATGCCAATCACTCTTTATGAAGAACTTCTTCCTAACATCCAGCCTAAACCTGCCCTGGTGCAGCTTGAGACTGTGTCCTCTTATTCTGTCACTGGGTGCCTGGGAGAAGAAACCAACTCCAGCCTGGCTACAGCCTCCTTTAAGGTAGTTGTAGAGAGCAATAAGGTCTCCCCTGGGCCTCTTCTTTTCCAGACTGAACAACCCCAGCTTCCTCAGCCTCTCCTCTTAGGACTGTGCTCCAGCCCCCTCACCAGCCTTGTTGCCCTTCTCTGGACATGTTCAAGCATCTCAACATCTTTCTTAAATGGAGGGGCCCAGAACTGGACACAGTACTCAAGGTGTGGCCTAAGCATCACTGAGTACAGGGGCAGAATGACTTCCCTGGTCCTGCTGGCCACACTACTCCTGATACAGATGACAAAGTGCTTGGCTTCCCAGTGCCACCTTCCTGCACAGCTCACCCAGCAGGCAAAAGCCTGAAAGTCCTAGCAACAGCAAGTCTTGTCTCCTTGTCTATAGGCCTGAGCAAATTCCACAGCAGTGCCTTTCTTGGGAGATGTGAATTCAGAGGAGTGTTTCGGTCAGAACAGGGCAGCTCATGCCTCAGTTCATGCATAAGTTGCTTGTGTACAGAATTACACATGGGAGAGGTGGTTGCTCTGCAGATTTTTGTGAACATTGTGCCGTGGCTCAACATACTTGGCACGAAGCCCCTGGGAAGTGCCATCTCTCTGGGTGTGCTGGATATGCCCAGCACTGCTCTTTGCTGGTTGATAACAGTAGCATTTTGGGACTGGGCTGATAGGAAAATGCAAATGCTCTTGTGAAAACCTTTTTTTTTTTCTTTGAGTAGAAAGCAGAGATTTTAAATGAAACTCATTCATATGGATAAAAACACATCCTAAGTATTTTTAAAAACTCACAGACAACGTGTTTCCACCCTAAACCACAAAGGCTTCCAGTGAAGCCAGTGTCCTGACCACTTTGTGGGAATTGTAGCTATGTTTTTACAGGCAGAGCTGTGTGAAGAGTCATAGAATTATAGAATGGTTTGGGTTGGAAGGGACCTTCAAGGGTCATCTAGGCCAACCCCGTCTTCAGTCAGAAGGGACATCCTCAACTAATTCAGGTTGCCCAGAGCCTCACCTTGAATACCTCCAGGGATGGGGCCCCAACCACCTCCCTGGGCAACCTCTTCCAGTGTTCCACTACCCTCATCATAAAAGAACTTGTTGCTAACACCTATTCTAAATCTGCTCTTCTCTAGTTTGAAGCCATCGGCCCTCATCCTATCACTGCAGGCCTTTGTAAACTGCCTCTCTCCAGTCTTCTTGTAGCCTCACTTCAGGTAGTGGAAAGCTGCTATTAGGTCTCCCCAGACCTTTCACCTCTCCAGGCTGAACAACCACAGCTCTCTCAGCTATTTTGTAGCAGAGGTGCTCCAGTCCCCTGATCATTTTCATGGCCTCTTCTGGACCTACTCCATCAGGTCCATATCCTTCTTGTACCGAGGGCTCTAGAGCTGGACCCAGTACTCCAGATGAGGTCTCACCAGATCTGAGTAAAGTGGCAGAATCACCTTTCTCCATCTGCTGGCAACACCTCTTTTGAGGCAGCCCAGGATTCCATTGGCCTTCTGGGCTGTGAGAGCAGACTGTCTGCTGATGTCCTGCTTCATGTCCCTCAGCACCCCCAAGTCCTTTTCCATAGGGCTGCTTTCACCTCATTCTCTAGCATGTTTTGACAGTGAGGATTGTTCCAACCCAGATGCCTGAAATGTGGACAGCAAACCTGGAAAAAAAAAGTTTCAATAAAAATAAAAATCAAAATTTTCCTCGGAAGAGAAGAAAATATTTGATAAGGTGGCAATATAATAGTTATACAGAGCCAAGGATACAGATTGTTGAGTCTTCCCTGGTACGTCCATCACTTGTCTGTCATTCAGCAGAGACTCCCCACTTCCACAAGTCGTGGCAGTAAATTTTAGGCTTGCAGCAGGAATTGGTGAACCTTTCCTTCATCAAGAAGAAGGCCCTGAACTTGTCCTGCTCAGCCAGGTACTCTCCAAAAGAAGTTTGTTTTTCAGCTCATTCTGCATGTAGAAACTGGAGCATAATCTACCTTCTTAAATAAAAGTAAAAGTAAAGCACTTGACTTTTCCAGTGGAAAGGCAGTAGAAAGACCAAACACAAACCTCAGTCTCTGCACTGTGGAGGCAGCAGCCCTGCTTCAGGCTGAGACAGCCAGGTGACCCAAGGGTGGTGATTTCTGGATACTGGCATGAGTGCTTTTCATAGAATCAGTCAGGGTCGGAAGGGACCACAAGGATCATCCAGTTCCAACCACCTGCCATGGGCAGGGACACCCTACCCTAGATTAAGCTGGACACAGCCTCATCCAGCCTGGCCTTAAACACCTCCAGGGATGGGGTCCCAACTACCTCCCTGGGCAACCCATTTCAGGTTCTCACCACTCATACTGAAGAACTTCCTCCTCACATCCAGTCTGAATCTCCCCACCTCCAGCTTTACTCCATTCCCCCTAGTCTTGTCACTACCTGATAATCTAAAAAGTCCCTCCCCAGCTTTTCTGTAGGCCCCCATCAGATACTGGAAGGCCACAAGAAGGTCACCTGGGAGCCTCCTCTTCTCCAGACTGAACAGCCCCAACTCTTCCAGTCTGTCCTCATAGGAGAGGTGCTCCAGCCCTCTGATCATCCTCATGGCCCTTCTCTGGACACTCTCCAGCATGGCCACATCCCTGTTGTAACAGGGACTCCAGAACTGGATGCAGTACTCCAGGTGGGGTCTCACCAAGGCAGAATAGAGGTAGAGAATCACCTCCCTTGACCTGCTGGCCACACTTCTCCTGATGCAGCCCAGGCTCTGGTTGGCTTTCTGGGCTGCAAGTGCACACTGCTGCCTCATGTTGAGCTTCTCGTCCACCAGCACCCCCAAGTCCCTCTCTGCAGGGCTACTCTCCAGCTTTTGCCCCAAGCTGGTTTGAGGCAGAGTCTGGAAGGTATGAAGAACAAGCCTCAGCATCTGTCCCAACCCATTCTTCCCTCTCTAGCAGGCATGAGGCAGCACAGGAGGATTTTGAGGGTGATCAAAACAAAATGCACAAGTTGCTCAGGTATGCACAAATTACACTGGAACAGGCTGCCCAGAGAGTCTCCTTCTCTGGAGACTTTCAAAACCCATCTGAATGCATTCCTGTGTTTCCTGCCCTAAGTGATCGTGCTTTGGCAGAGGGGTTTGAATCATTTGGGGATCATATGATCTCTAGAGGTCCTTTCCAACTGCTAACATTCTATGATTCTATAGCTCTCACATTTGTGTCTGAAAGAAACACTCTATTAACACACATGGGACTCAATATAAACAGGAGGTCTTGCCTTCAGAGTATCCTTGAGACAGAGACAGAGAAGGCTGCACTGAATTGAAAGGGTGGGGGACTTCCTCCTTTACTTCTCCATTTGGCTTCAATGAGCTCAGGCTGCAAAAGCAACCTTTGTGGCAGAGATCTGTACATACCATCAGAGTGGGGATGTATTTGTGGCAAGGGTGACAGGACACAAGAGCAATTGTTTTGTTTGTGATTTTTTCCCCCTCCTGTTTCTAATGTAGATATTTTGCTGTGTTGTATTTTACTGTGCCTTTGGACAGATGCTGGGGTGTCCCCCACTGCACAGACTGCTGCAAGCACTCTCTGGCCTGCTGGGCTGGTGAAGCTGGGTGATGGAGCTGGCACAGACCTGCAAAGGGGTGAATCCTTGTTTAGCTGTAAGTGAAGGAGCCAGTAGTCTGCAAAGTCATAGAATCCTAGAACAGTTTGGATTGAAAAGAACCTTAAAAATCATCTAGTTCCAACCCCCCTGCCATGCACAGGAACACTTTCCACTAGACCAGGTTGCTCAACAACTCATCCAATCTGAGCATCTCCAGGGAATCCACCACCTCCCTGGGCAACTTGTTCCAGGGTCTCACCAGCCTTGCTTTGAAGAAGATATCCAGTCTAAATCTCCCCACTTCCACCTTAAAGCCCTTACCCCTCATCCTATCACTACAAGCCCTTGTATCACTCCTCAATGTCTTTGAACTTTTCTCTCTTGCCTTACTTTTTCCTAGAGGTATAATTTTCAGTAGAAGGTAGCTCAGACCAGCTGGTTTGGTTTTTTTTTTTTTTTTTACTTGTCCTCTAAAAATAGTGCATCTGGTCAGAATTTTTCTTCTCTCTTCCTCTAATCCAGCTGAAAGACATTGCCCAAAATACCTCCAGTAGCAATAATACTTAACAATACATCTTCAGACACAAAAGAATATGGAAACCCAGAGGGAAATATTTTCTGAGTTAAGAGTGTGAGATAACTGAGTTACAGGTAGAATGCAAATGGTTTTGCAATCTTCATAGCAGGTGTAAAAATCAGTGTCCTAAAGCAATTATTTATTTGTCTTAAATGTGTAACCTTGGCTCTTAAAAGCTTTTCTGGAAGGGGAGGACATGTTTTCATAAGTGAATAAATTAAGTAGGAGCTTCTGGAGTTGAGATGTGAGGGAGATTTAATGGAGTAAGTGGAGGGAGGAGGTCTGGGTTTAAAAATTACTATTAGAAAAACTCAACAGCAAGAAAAGCACCTGAAGTGTTAGATGGTTTTGAGTTGTGGGTGAGTGCCCAGTGAATAGTACAGACTCAACTACAAATCTAGCATCAGTATGTTGTGGAACAGCTGTTAAGGGTCGGAACAAAATAGGCTTTAAGAGAGATTTCTCCTGGCAAACTGGCGCTGGTGCTGCATTAGATGTGGTGCAGTTACTGTGTGATCTGCCTCATAGCTTCTGCAGAGTCCCTAAGCAAGAACTGCCACTGAGTATGTGTCCTTGTGCTTGAGAATGGATTTACCAGAGAAGCTTTTCTTAATGGTCACATCTGGCATGCTGGATGCAGTTGTTTTTCCTCTGCAGAATTCCACATCTGAGATTCAGACAGGACTAAAAGAAGCAGAGACTCATGCTCACACAAAAGCAGAAGGGCACAAGGAAGGTGTCAGCAGCCATGGGTATACCTAGATGAGCAAAGACAGCTGCTGGGCAAGAAAGTAGTCTGGCCCTGCCCTCCCAGGTGAGCTTGATGGGTCTCAGCAGAACATCCCCTCACACAAAAGGTCTCACTCTGCACCCAGGAGAGAAACTGCAGTCCGATCTCCCCTTTGACTGAGATGCCTGGGACTCTTCATCCTGGGAAAAAAAGAAGGCTGAGAGGGGATCTTGTCAATGCATATAAATTTCTAAAGGGTGGAAATCACGAAGATGGGGCTGGTCCCTTTTCAGTGGTGGCCAGTGACAGGACAGTTGGTGCCAAGAACAAATTGGAACACAGGAGGTTTTACTTGAACTTAAAGAGAAACTTCTTTACTTTGAGGTCCCTGGAGCACTGGACCAGGCTGCCCAAGGAGGTTGTAGAGTCTCTGTTACTACATTCTGACATTCAAAACCTGCCTGGACACTCCAACCTAGGCAAATCTGCATTAGGGGATGTGGGAAAGGAGATAAAATTGTTGTAGGTGTCTACTACAGACCACCAAACCAAGAGGAAGATGTTGATGAGGCCTTCTACAGACAACTGGAGGTAGCCTCTAGAGCTAACTCCTTGGTACTCAGGGGTGACTTCAGTCACCTTGGTATTTGCTGGGAAGCTCACACAGCCAGGCATAGCCAGTCCAAAAGGCTCTTGCAGTGTATCAATGATAGCTTCCTGATGCAAGTAGTGGAGGAACCAACAAAGAGAGGTGTACTGCTGGACCTTGTATTAACTAACAAAGAGGGACTGGTTCAGGACATTAAGGTTGGGAACAGCCTTGGGGACAGTGATCATGAAACAGTGGAGTTTAGTATTCTGCAGGGTAGAATCTGACCGACAATTAGAATTACAACCCTGGACTTCTGCAGAGCTAACTTTGTGCTCTTCAGGGACATGCTTGCAGAAATCCCATGGGTTAGGGCCCTAGAGGGTAAAGGAGCCCAGGAAAGTTGATTAGTTTTTAAAGACCACTTCCTCCAAGCCCAAGCTAGTTGTGTTCCCCTGAGTAAGAATTCAGGTAGACGTGCTAGGAGACCTGCATGTCTGAGCAAGGAGCTCCTGAAAGAAATCTCAGGGAAGAAAGAAGCTTACAATTCATGGAAGAAGGAATTTGTCACTTGAGAAGTTGCCAGGGCATACAGGAAGGCAACAAGGAAGGCCAAAACCCTTTTGGAACTGAAGCTGCCAAAGGAAGTAAAAGAGAACAAGAAGGACTTCTTCAAATACATCAGTAGAAAAAGGAAGAATAGGAAAGGTGTGGGGCCACTGCTGAACGAGGAGGTAGCCTGGATAACTGAGGATGCCGAGTTAGAGAAGAGAAGGCAGAGTTGCTGAATGACTTCTTTGCTTCAGTCTTTACACCTAAGGCTGAACTCCCCTATGTACTCCAGGCCCTAGATGAAGGAGAGGAAGCCTGGAGGAGGGAATGCTCCCCACTGGTCAGTGCAGACTGGATTAGGGATCAGCCACACAAACTGAATGTTCACGAGTCCATGGGCCCTGATGAGATGCACCCAAGGGTGCAGAAAGAACTGGCTGATGTTATTGCTCTGCCATTCTCCACCATCCTTGCCAAATCGTGGCAGACAGGAGAGGTGCATGAGGACTAGAGGACAGACAATGTCATTCCAGTCTTCACAAAGGGCAAGAAAGAGGGTCCAGGGAACTATCAACCACTCGGCCTCACCTCCATCCCTGGAAACATGATGGAGTGGTTCCTTCTGAAGGAAGTGTGAGATGGAAGAGCAGACAGTGAGGTGCATTAGGTACTGGTTACGAGATAAGAGTTCAAAGAGTGGTGATCAATGGTGCCAGTCCAGCTGGAAATCTGTAAACAGTGGAGTCCTCCAGGGATCGGTGCTGGGTCCAGTGCTGTTCAACATCTTCATCAATGACATTGGTGAGGGGACAGAGTCTGCTCAGCAAGTTTGCTGATGACAACAAACTGGGAGGCTTGGGTGATCCAGCTGAAGGCTGTGTGGCCATCCAGTGAGACCTGGACAGACTGGAGAGCTGGGCACAGAGGAACCAAATGAGGTTCAACAAGGACAAGTGTGGAGTCCTGCACCTGGGGAGGAATAATAAACTGCACCAGTACAGGTTGGGAGGTGATCTGCTGGAGAGCACTCGTGTAGAGAGGGACCAGGGAGTGCTGGTGGATAAGAAGTTATCCATTGGAGAGAAATGTGCCCTTGTGGCCAAGAAGGCCAATGGGATCCTGGGGTATATTAGGAAGAGACTCAGGGGAGGGAGACTCAAAGGGGTCCAGCCAATGTTTATAAACATCTGAGGGCTGGTCAGGAGAGGTTGGAGAGGCTCTTCTCACTTGCTCCCTGTGACAGGACAAGGAGCAATGGGTGGAAATTGCAGCACAAGAGGTTGCACCTCAACACAAGGGGGAACTTCTTTACTGTAAGGTTGACAGAGCACTGGAACAAGCTTTCCAGAGAGGTTGTTGAGTCTCCTTTTCTGGAGACTTTCAAGGCCTGTCTGGATGCGTTCCTCTGCGACATGTGCTATATTGTATATTCCTGCTCTGGCAGTGGGGTTGGACTCAACGATCTCCTTGGGTCCCTTCTAACCCCTGCCATTCTATGATTCTATGCTATAGCAGGTGCCTGAGCAGCAGGCCCTTCTCTCTATGGTGTGAGAACCCCTATAGTCCAGTGTTGAATGCTCCATCAGTGAAGATCCAAGAGTGACAACTCTGTCTCAAGAAATGTGTCTGAGATGTACAACATCTTAGTCAACAACTCATTAGTCAATGAGTGTTTGATTCCAGAAGAAACAAATCAGACCAAAGGCAAAAGGCAAAATTTTCCTCATGTGAGGACAAATCCCTTCTCTGCCTGATGAAACATTGAGCTTTGAAACATTGATGTTTTCATGATGAACCCTCTCAGGATTTCTTTTAGACAGTTTCACTGAGACCAAGGAATAATGAGGGGAGGAAGATTTATCTGCTTAGCAGCTGAAGGGGTCCAGACTCCCATTTCACTTCCAGTGGAGGCAAGAAGATTTAATTGTTGAGTTTCCACTAGAAAATGGGATGCAGTCTTCATTCACATGTTGGGTGGTAGGGAGTGGAGAAGGAACAAAGACCACATTTTGTCCTTGAGCTTACAAAAAAACCCTTCCGAGCCTTCTTTGAAAATAATTCCTGGCACAGTCAGCTTTAAACCTAAGTTTGACTTTTTTTTTTCTCTCCTTGTACCAAACATGATTAGAACATAGTATGGATTAATTGCTCTGCCAAATGTCATTCCTATAAATCAAATCTGTTTTCTGACATATGAGTGAGTGTCTGAATACTCCAAAGCCATTAAAAATATCTGCATAATTTTAAAACCTGCTAAATGTTGTTGTTTTTTCTCTCTCTCTCTTTTCATCCTTGGTACAGTATGGTATTTTACTCTGATGATGAGAAGTTGAATGGCAAGTTTCAGTCAAATAGGTTTTTTTTCCCCCTTCTTTTTCCTTTTTGCAATCTAATCCTAAAATCTTGACAATGGCACTTACAGTGGAAATGCCACCAACTGTAAATTTACACACGGACAAAACTTGGCATCCCTAATCAGCTCTTCTTCAGGCATAGCTTGTGGGATCTCTGCCCACATTCTCTCTACAGGAATTGGTGTTATCCCACTGCTGAAGTATTCATGTGTTAGCACCCCAGGTGTAGAACAAAGTCTCCAGCTTGTCCTGCTGTCTGTACTGTGTTTCCTGTGCAATTGGGCAGAAGTGAGTGCTAGTGGAAAATAGTGACACCTCAGTCCCTCCCCTCCTCCCCGCCCCCCCC
>VWZI01005127.1:46300-60110 GCA_013396835.1 Psilopogon haemacephalus
TGTGAAGGACCTACAGCTTTCTGTTTTGGCTACAGGGCATGCAACAGGTCCCCTGTAGCCAGGCATGAGCAGGCCCTGGCAGAATGTAGGGGTTTGCTATGAACTGGTGGGACAGTGCAGCCTTGTTGGCTGGCTTAGGGGGAATGCCGCAGCTGTACCCGACAACAGTGTGAAATCAGCACATAGAAAACCAACAGAACTGCTACAGAGCTCCTCAGATTAGCTTTGCTGAAATCTAGGAAGCACCAGTTCCCAGGCAATTTTGAAAGCAGTCTTTATGGTTCCCAAAAGAAACTTCAAGATTGCTGTTTGATTTGAAATCCTAGATGTATGCCACTGTTGCAAACAACAAGCCTCTCCCTCGGCAAACTGTGTTGTTTCAGAGGTACAAGAAGCTGGTGAATAAAAGGCTCTCACGGTTTCTGAGAGACACAGGAATAATCAAGGAGGCAAAATTTACCTTGTTTTCCTCTCCAGTGCTCCCTCCTTGTCTGGAAGGAGGTAAAACCACTTCAGCACTCTTTTTTCTCTCAGCAGGGCAGTATCCCCAGACCCCAGATTTTTGAAAGCACCGAGGGCTTTGTTGCAGAGCACTGAATCAGCAGGAGGGGTCTGTCTGTCAGGTCTATCCTCTTATGTCCACACAGACCTGCACCAGTCCTGTCTGGTTTCAGACCAGTACTATGGAAGTGGAGTGTTGCTGAGCCCAGAGTCTTGTGTCAAGACAAGTTTTTTCTCATCCACTGTCCTTAGCGGCACAGAGTAAGGAAAGGAGGGGGTTTGTGTTTAGAAGTTGAAATCCCAGCTGATTAATGGGAGAAGAGAGATCTCTGGGAGAAGGAAGGGTCTGTATGTATCTTCCTGTCAGGGTGTCACAGGCTGACACCAGTAAAAGCTGGTTAAAGCCACAACATGCCAAGCTTTCTGCCTAAGTCTCACCTAAGCCTCATAGAGAGGGAGCTGCTCCCAGTCACTTAGAGAGGAACTCTGAGACGGTGTGCTTCCCCCCAGCCAGGATCAAAATGTGCAGATGTGGGTCACTGTCATTATTTTAGCTTTCTGTGTTTTCAGGAAAGACATTTTGTGTGCAGCTGCTTGCTTCATGCTAGTTCTGTGCTTGAAATGTTAAAGCGCTGTCATGCATGTGTGGCATTTTTAATGAGCTGGTAGATGTAAAGCTACATGAAGAAATATATAGCTAATATATGAATTTTATGTGCTGGATAGGTCAGGTTTGAAGCTGCAGGGAATGAAGTTTATGCTTGATTTGATGCGCACAAATAAGACAACTGAATTCAAAGTTCAGCATCTGTGCAAGACTCTAAGACTGGGGACTTGCTTTGTAAAAAAGGATGCTGTTTTCCTCTCGCATTGCAAGAAATTAGAGAACTTGTTTTTGTTGTCTTGTCTTGTTCTAGTCTGAAATACAAGTAGCTGCCAAAGAAATCTGAGGACGTGCCCTGTTTCAAGAACCTCTCAAACAATTTGTTTATAAGTGAGAGCTGAAAACTACTTTCTAGCATAAATATTTGGAAATACTGTTAATACATGATAGTAATGGGATAATTATTAAATGATTTGGTAGTGTCACATAATGATGAAAATCACTTGATAAAAAACTAAAGCACTTTTACTGTAATTGCTGTGGTTCTAGAGGATACATGTGGTTATGCAGCGTTAATTTTAAAGACTTACATGCATTTTTAAGCTTAGCAGATACAAACCTTTGGAGAATAGCCAGTATTCTTGAATATGCTATATACACTCTTAGGAGTATTTAACTAAATCTTTTGGATCTTGGTTGGAAGCAATTAACGTTTCTTCTAAACTTTCAATAATTCAGACTTTTTTCCCCCCAGTTACTTTAAACAAGTCTGCAGCTGTAAGCTCAAATGCTCTGTAGGTGCACATGGCAGGGAGGGAGGAACACATCAAAATGATATACATGCTCCAGAAAGTCGTCACATCTGACAGTTAGTAATCTACAGGAATAACCAAGGAATTGCAGATTAGACCAAGTGACTACTAGGAGCACAGTTGCCAATGAGTCAGTAAGAGCCTGGTTTCTAAATCATGCTGCAGGAAAATGCTCCTTGATGCTATTGTGTCTGCCCACAAAAAGAGTGTTTAGTACCATGGATGGATGACATTTTTAGCTAGCTGGTGTGTCTCTAAAGAATATTTTAGGGGGGATGCTTTGGAGATCCTCTAGATAACCAGGCTTGTGTCTGTTTCATTCACAGGTTGTCCCTTAAGACTTCAGTGGCCTATTTCCCAGATACGCCTTAAGTCAGTCTCATACTCAATGGCTTTTATTGGCTAGTTTAGTCTCTAATGTCTAAGACCTAACACTGTTAGATGTGGATGGTCATGATGAGGCAGGAATAGGAAAGAGAGCACCTTAATTATTACAAGACGTTGATGGGCTTTAGCCCTGTGCAGACATGAGGCTGCTTGTTGGTAGCTTTGAATTTGTGGTGCATATGATCAGTTTCTGCACTGAGCTCACATTGTGTGTGGACCTATTCTACTGCAGTGACCATTTGTCTTCTTACCATCTTCAGTCTGAGGACTAACCTTCTCTCTGTTGCCAAAAGAGGAGGAATGAGGACTTGGAACCTGGGAAAGGCACTTAAAAGATCTTGTTCATGTAGGACCTGGTCCTTAGTGCTCTTAGGTTCATGTTTGTTGCATGGTAGAGAGCAGTAAACCAGCCTATGCCTCTTAGGGCAGCTGCTCAGCCTTCCTGTGGCTACTGAGTAGACTTAAAGCCAATTTGTGGAGTAAGTTTTATCTTTGGCACAGGGTGGCTGGCCATAGGAGAAGTGGTTAGAACCTCTGTGATGACTGATCAGGCAGTGCACTCCACTTGCTTGGAGTGGCTGTTGAGTGGTGACAACCTGAAGAGAAATCATCCATGGAAGGATTGGCAGGGACTCTGTGCTGGGACATCTGGTGCAAGACATGCTGTGGGGCATGTGATGGCCAGGCTAGAGGATCCTGGGGAAGATGTAGTGGGATACTACATGAGAGTGTTGAGGGCACATGAGTGAGTAAGTACAGCAAGCTAAAAGATGCGCTGGGAATCCAAAGCTCAAGGAGAAAACTTGAGAAAGAAACAGAAGAGGGGGCAGAAAATTCTTTGGGAACTCTAGTCTAGGTTTAGCTTTGGTATTAAACCAAAATTTCTTATGTCCTCAGAGGTGAAAGGCCCTAAAATAGAATTTGGCATGTTCCAAGCTCTGTCTAGTGTGGTGAATATGTATCACACTACTCCCCTTCAGGAACCTTACTGCTAAAACAATGGCAAAAGTCTATGATGTTTCTGTATTCTCCGGCAATCAGAGTTGGTATTTTAGGAACAAACTCTTGGGATTATATTCAAGCAGCAACATTAATCTGCCCTGTTAGATGTGGTGAATTGATTATACTAAGTAATTTGTGGTCTGTTTTAAGGAAAGCATGTGGCCCTGTCTTCAGTAGGTGGAATTGCTTTTTCTTGCACTAGCTGAACTTCTCATGTGTCTTTTCATCTGGGCTGCTTTTTTTTGTTTGTTTGTTTGGGTTTTTTTTGTTTGTTTGTTTTTTGTTTTTAAGGCAAAGGCCCAAAGCAGTGACAGAGAAGTCATTGTCTTCACTTGTGATGTCATGGCCAGGTTCCATTAGGAATGCATTGTCTAGAAGGTTACCAGAAATGATGTTTTGGTAAGGAAGTGTGTTAAGGTCTATGATTTGTGTAGTCACGTTTGTTAGTTCACTGGGGAGATACAGCTGGAAGGTGATGGGAAATGTTTCTGCAGATGCTTTACTGCTGTCCCTGTAGCTCCAATGCTGGTTAACATGGGATGTGCAAAAGAGCAGAATCATTGTCCATTTCTGTTCTGGTACACAGCTTAGTTGTGCAGTCATGTACTTAAACTGTGTTCAGTTTTGTCTTCTTTAAAGAGGCTTTAATAATGCAAGGCACCTTAAGAAAATATATAATTGTGTGCAATTTGCTGCTGAGGAGTACACAATGCTGCCCGTTCGAGCTGCTGCTACCTCCTGAAAGCAGGGAGCCTGTCATCTTTGCACTGAGAAGTGGTTTTCTCCTGCATGCAGAATGACAGAATGCATAAAGCTGGGCTTTGGGATGTGTGTAAGCAAAGTGAGATTGTGATGGAGCCTAATTTGAAGTCAGCTATTCTGCATGTGGCTATTTCTTTTGGAGAACAGGCTCTTCAGCCTCCTCAGTAGCTGTTTCTCTGTAGGCACCTCCTCTCTTTGTTCTCCTTTGCTTCTGCCAGCACAAAGATAGGCTTTAGCTTTGGCTTGGATTGTTCTGGAAAGTTGTTTTATATGATAATCTCATGAGATAATCAAGGGGGATAAGAAGTATGGAATCAATCTCTTTTTTAGCTTTAAATTTTCCCAATGTCCACTCTTGCCTTTCTTTTAATGATGCCACAGGGTCCAAGCTCTTGGCAATGTGAGACTGTTTCACCTCATGCTATATGCAGCCTGCCATATCTGTAGAATAGGCATGCTTCATTGGGCTTCTAATTCTAAATGTTGCTTGCTCCTCAAGTTTCCAGCTGTCTGCAAAAGTACCTTGGATGCTCTGAACACTACAAAGAGCTCCTGCATCTTCTAGACAGGCTACATGGCATTCTCCTGAATATCTAACCTGTACTTCCATCACCTTTTTCCATGTGGGCCAGGTTCTTGCTGTGCTTTGAGAAGAGCTGCAGTTTAACCCAGGAAGTCAGGCTGTGACAGGAAGCCTGTCTGTTAAGTGGTGGATTTTGCAGTGAGTTGTATTGGGTTGAATAGGATATCAGATTGCCCAGGCGTCCTAATCCGCAAGGTTTTCCCTCTCTTCGATATGCTCTAATCCACAGAGAACCACCATCTGCTCCCAACTCCAGGTCTCATGAGGAAGAAACATATGAATATACCTGTGCTGAGGTGCCAAACCTGGGACAGCCTTTCTTAATGGGGTTGTTCTGCCCAGTATAGTGCCACTGCCCAGTGTGCCTGTGGTGCAGGTACTCAGTGGAAGAAGATTCAGAGAAGTATATCTATAAAAGACAACATTTTGACTTTCAAATGTTGTCTCTTTCCTTTCTGCAAAATGAAATTATATTTCTTGAACTTGCATTGCACTTGAGGTCAGATCTAATCTTAGAAAAAGTTTGAGGACAGTAATGTTTGCATTTTTTCAAGCATTTGCCATTTAGAAGACCCCACTGAGTTAGTTTTCAGTTGGCTGCCTTTGGGTGATGTTATGCACTACTTGCAAGCTTACTTACTCAAGGGTGTCAATTGTAAATCAGACAGAATCTTCTGCCTGGCCTCCACTGCAAGTGGTCCTCCAGATGGAGACAACTGCTCTTCTGTTGATGGCTGGCTGCAACCAATTTGACTGACTTGACTGATCTGAGGAATAACTGCAGTGACTGGTCATTGTGATTTTTTTTTTATATAGTGCTTTCTCCTTAATCTAAATTGTCTTAGCTAATGTACCACATCAAGGTGCAAAACTTATGCTGTGCAATTTTTCAGTTTTGAAGGCCACTAAAAACATTCTGGTCAACGAATGTCAAATTTCCAGTAAGAACTTGCTACCCTCCTGAAGTGGCAACTCTTATGGTGAAACCCACAAACCCATTTGGTCTGGCCAGAGGCTTTCATCTCCGCAGTTCAGCTGAGTAAATGGTTCCTGTGGTTCACCCTTGCCCCCTCCCACGGCTGTTTACTAACACAGTAGCAGGATCCAAGATAGAGGAGTTGAAAGCTGGTTTCTCTCAGTTCTTATCTTCCTTTCCCCCTTCTTTTTAGGACATGACCCTTTCACACAAATGGTGCTTTTTTTTTTCTTCCTTAAATTCTAGTCCTCTTGTGGAATGTATGGAGGCAGCAAATAAATGAGAACTTTAAAATTGCAAAATTACAATTTTCAGTAAATGCTATATTATCTTATTAGTGTTGTAATGAAAAAACTATCTGCCCACTCCTGGGGGAAAATGCAAGCCAATGGCTGACAGAAAACAATAGTGTAAGCAATGAATGCTTTTGTTATCTGCTGAGGCAGAAAAACCTTGTATTTGATTCACATAGTGTCTGTGACAGATAGCCCTGCCTGGTTCCTTCTGGACTTTGGCACTGCAAATCCCTGTGTCATTGCAAGTTTTCTGCATCAAAGGTAACCAACAGGGTTGTCTACCACAGGAGGGAGGAGAGCTACTGCAGTCTGGATCCACATCTATGTTGACTGCTTTTAGAAGAAAGAAACCAGCATGGGGAACAGCCGGTGCTGGGTGGAAGGGAGGAGTGGTCCCGTGCATGAAGGAGTTCTTGCTTTACACTTTCTCTGGATGTATACTTGGAATTTATCAGCTGGGATGGGACAAAATACTGGAAAATACAGAGAACAGCCCAGATGTGAGGGCTGGTGCCTGGATGGCCAAAGGCATCAATTCCATAGCATCACTAGGGTTGGAAAAGACTTTTAGGATCATTGAATCCAACTCTAACCTGACTACTATGACCACTAAACCATATCCTCGTGGTCTCATTCAGTTCTCTTGTAGAACAAGGAGCACAGCGGCTGCCTTCGTCTTCTGTACCTTGAAGGGAATCTGACTTGCACTTCCATAGCACTACTTACCACCAGGACCTCTCTCCTTGCTTTGTTCTTTTGTGCAGTATTGCTATCCCTTGGTTCTGCTCCAGACAAGATGGGGCAGGCTTTTGTTTATGGGTGAATTGTCTGTGGACCTCCATCTGGATTCTATCCCTAGTTGTTAGGCTCCTAGACAACAGAGTCCCAGGGCAAACACTGGGGAGAGGGCCAGGGTTACATCTGGGGTGCCCACTGGGATTGTGCCACTCTCAACCAAGCTAAACATAGGAAGAGGGGCAGTTTTCATGGCTATGTGAACGAGTAGGGAAGTGTTGGTTTGATGTATGCTGCAGAACTGATGGAGAGGACATCAGCTAGTTAAAAAAAGCCCCCACTGCTGAGGACTTACACTGAGCAAAAAGATCCATGTACAGTAAGATCAAAGCAGCAAAAATGCAATTTTAATATGCTACTTCCACTATGATGGGAAATGTTTTCGTTGTCATATTATGTGCCAAGGAATCCAAGGTCTCAGCCAGAAAACAGCCTGTTTGGTTTATAGTTTGGGGTTTGGGGTTTTTTTGTTTGTTTGTTGTTTTTTGTTTGTTTTTTTTTTAACAAAATCTGACAAGAAGACGTTCTGTTGGCATTAGAGCATCTCAGGAAAGGGGTAGTGAGTGATATAAGATGCTCTACAGGACAGTGATTACATGGGCTAAAATCTATATTCCTACATCTCTGGTTAATTATAATCATCTCAGAATTCCATTCCATATCTTTCAAAAGCCATATTGAGCTGTCAAAGGGAATATAGTGAGAGTGGTGAGACACTGCAACAGATTGCCCAGGGACATCATGACCTGGTCTAGTGGGAAGTGTCATCACCCATATCAAGGGGATTAGAACTAGGTGATCTTTAAGGTCCCTTCTAACCTAAGCCATTTTATGTCTGTATAGACATACATTTATCTCCCAGCTAGTGGTATCAGAACACTTCTCATGCTAAGGGTTTACAGTCTGAACAGTGATGAAAGGTGGGAATGTAACCATCAGCAATGTAAAGAGATTCAAGGCCCAGCAGCTAGGATTTGATGACCTCTGAGGAGATGAAGATGCCTTGATAATGTGGGGTGGTGGTGGTGGGGAAACTTGCACTATATGAAAAATGAAACTTTTGTCCCTTTCAGTATGGTGCTGCGAAGTAATGAAGAAGACAAGGAGACTGGGTAATCATCTTCCTGTGAAGCAAGAGCTTTCTTCGACCTTTCTTTTATAGTTACTCTCTCCTCCAATTCTGGCTTGAAAGAAGAAATGGTGTTTTCTCTTTCATGAGCCCTCGGTGCACAGCCCATTAGTAGTCCCAGAGTGTGGTAATCACAGAATGTTAGGGGCTTGAATGGGCCTTCAGGGCCAACCCCCCTGCCAAAGCAGGATCACCTAGGGTAAACCACACAGGAACACATCCAACTGGGATTTGAAATTCTTCAGTGGAGACTCCACAGTCTGTCTGGGCAGTCTGTTACAGGACTCCAGCACTCTCACCATAAAGAAATGCCTCTTCATGTTGGGATGTAACCTCATGTGTTGCCACTTGTACACGTTCTTCCTTGTCCTATCACTGGGCACCACTGAGAAGAGCCTGGCACTTTTGTCTTGACAACCACCCCTCAGATATTTATAGAGATTAATCAGATCTCCCCTCTCAGCCTACTCTTCTGCAGACTAACTAGCCCCAACTCTCTGTCTTCCCTCACAGGAGAGATGTTTAAGGCTCCTAGACATCCCCGTAGCTCTCCATTAGATCTCTGTCTCCCCTGAAGTGGGAAGTCCCAAAATGGACACAACGTTCCAGGTGTGGTCTCATTAGGACAGAGTAGAGGGGGAGGGGGTTGAAGCTTCCTCTGGGCTGGGATGCTGAAGATACTGTGCTAGCAAAAACAAATGACACTAAGAGGAGTGGGCCTCTTTGGAGAAGAGCCCTGGCAGACTTGCATGCATCTTAAATGCGTGCCTGGTAATGAATGTGCTGCGGAGGAGACATGAACATCTGGTCACTTCATTCTAGTATTTCTTAATTTATAAGGATATGAAAATTTGAACAGCGTATCTGATATAAAGTTACCAATCTGATAAGACTGTCGTTCCCCATGAGTGCGCATTGTTCTTGTGAGCACAGGATAGAACTATTACTGGATCAGCTGTGCCTGTAGCTCATTAACAATGTACATTTCTGAGCTGGAAATCTACTTGATTTATGATTTTAAGCTTGGTGTATGAGTGTCCCAAACTCTCTGCTACTGCCTGTCCCAGCGAACTGCAGAAGTGCTGTGTGTCCAGGAAAAGACTGTTCTCCAAAAGTGTTCTCCGTATGTGCTTTGTGTGTTGCACGCTTGGTGTGTGCATGTACTTTTTGGGGTGCTCTGGGAGGGCAGGGTTGGGAAAGAGGCAGTTTATCTCCAAGGTGATCAGTGCCAACTTACAACTCAATTAGGAAAACCTCTTTAAGTCTTGCCAAAACCTGAATACAAATTAGGTGATGGTTAAAAAAAAAAAAAAAAATTCTCTTTCACCTGTTAATGAACATCAGCAGTACTAAGACCTGGTGACCCTGACTGAAGAAGCTGACAACCACCCTATGCCTGCTTCTGTTTTCCTTTGTCTTTAAAATGTTTCGTAGTCTTGCCTTCATTTCAGGCTCTGCCTCCCTGCCCTTCTGCCGGCTGAGAGGTAGGCTGTGGCTTCTGTAAGGTGAAGTTCTGTGTTGGCCTTCTGTGTCCCCTGTGTGACAGTGGCGTGTGTCTCCAGCTCTGAATCTGTGGAGTGGCCTCAATGGCCTGGGACAAGCTCTTTGGTTTGCGCTTCTTTCTTCTTCTGTTGTCTTGCAGAAGACACAATCCCGACGTAAATTGCTACGTGTTTAAGCTGTGAGGCCCAAGTGAGACAGATGCTAGCTGTTGAAGGCAGCCCTTTAAGGCAAAGGGTGCACAGCATGTGGGTTTGGCTGAAAAAAAATCTCTTGCTGGCTGTGGACCAGCTTCCTGTTGTGGTCCTGGCCAGCTCTTCAGCATGGCTCACAGCTCCTCCTTGGCACCTGGCAGCAGGGCTGAAGAGGTGACACCACGCTGGTATCCCTGGTATGGCAAGGTGAACAAGACAGCTGTGAAGGGAGGAGGATTTCAAGACAGAAAGGATAAAAAACTTCTGGATATGATTCTGTGGGGGCCTGAAGAGACAGCAAGGCTGAGCTGGCTCTGAGCTGTTGCTGTCAGATTCTGTTTCTGTGTGAAACACAAAGAAATAGAGCTAAGGTTTACTGTGGCAGTTCAGAGTCAGGATGAGTGCCATCATCCTATGACACACAATAAAACCTTTGGCCTGTATTTCTGCAATTCTTACCCCTAAGAACACATTGCTTAATTGATTTTTTTTCCCCTACAGACTAAAGCGTTGTTTTTTGATGCTTACCAAGGTCCTGAGTGTTTCTTTTTGGAAAAAAAAAAAAAATCCTTTGGAAAGTGTTGCTTCATATAATTATGGTGGGGTTTTATTTTGTTTTAAGTTTGTCTTTTAAGTTGCCACTTAATGCCAGGTTGAAGTACTACTGCACAGCCAGACAGGGTTGACAGCAGGGCCAGGAGTCTTCTGGATCAGTAAATTTGGTCTGAAGAATTTTCAGGGCAGAAAAAGTGTGTTCCTCCTTCATCTCTGCCCTGTAACAAAATTACAGCAAACTAGAGAAGAGAATTCTGTTAATCATAATACTCAAATGCGGAATCATTAGCTCTGATGATTAAACACTATTTGTAATTTGCTTTAGGGCCTGTAGCCTAATTCTTTCCTTTGAGTTAATTAAAATATGCTTGAATATGACAGACATTTCCAACTCTTCCCATGATCCAGGAGGAAGGGTAGGGTTTTTTGTCATCCTCCATCAAGTACAGAGGCTCTGAGCATAGAAGAATTTCACTTCAATGCTGCAAGGTTGTTTACCTTAGCTCCTTCACAAAAGATAATTCAACAAATTACATTAATTATAAACCAATATGTTCTGTTCAATTCCCACATGAGCCAAACCTGGGTATGAGCATCTGCTCTTATTTTCTGAGCTGGGTTTTGAGGACAAGACTCACAACAATGCTCAATCCATAATTAACAGAAAAATTAAAGATGCAACATCCCTTGCATCCTGCTTTTTGAAGCATCATGTTTAAAAATATACATGCACTGTCCTGGCAGTTTTTATTCAACATAAAAAAAACAATACTCTATTGTTACCCCTAGTGTATTTTTGTTTGTTTAAAATATTTACATTTATGTTAGGCTTAAAATAAACATGTAAATACTTTCCATAAGAAAAAAAAGATTTATAATTCCCTCTTGTGCTACTTGCTCCCCCCACCCCTTTCCAATTGTTTCTCTCCCTCCCCCCAAAGATGACCTCTTTTCATAAAATGTGGTTTATTCTGCATTAAGCATATTGTTTTCCTTATGAAAAAAGGACTGCTTGGGCTCTTTATTTTATTTTTTTTTAAGTGGCCTGTTTTTAAAGTTCCATTTTGTAACAGGAAACAATAGAGAATGTGATTGTTTGACCTGGTTACCAAAGAAATATTTGGCTAATAAAAATCCCATTAGCCTGATGCCAAGTTGTGCTGGTGGTTGATGGTAAACATGCCCATGCATTTACACCCCATTTGTATGGCAGAGTAGAGGGACAAAAAAAACCACTTTTGTGGTTTAGGCACTAGACTGGCACTTGAGATAAAAGACCACTCCCAAGCTGTGTGCCAGACTGACTTTGAACAGGCAGCAAATTTCCCTGGCTTGCTTTTGCAGAAGGGATTAATAATACTGTTTTCCTCCCATCTTCCATATTGTTTTTGCAGAGGCAGGGCTCTTCAAGGCAGCTTGCCCAGCACTGAGACTGTTCTGGGCCCTCATACTTTGTCCAAGAGGATAGCTGCATTGCCTTGACCTGAGACTCCTGCAGGAGCACAACTGAATTCATAATTTACTCCAAAGGGTTTATTAATTAGTGCTTAATAGACCTCATGCAATATAAATGGAATCAAAGATTACATGGTTGATGCTGTCTATTCTGGGGGGAGGAGCTTTATTTGTCGATAGTAAAGGTCTTTCCTTTGTGCCTCTCATTCACAGAATCATTCATTCAGGTTGGAAAAGACTCTTGGAATCATGAAGTCCAACCACGGACCCTGCTCTACAAGGTTCACCCTAAACCATATCCTCAAGCACCACATCCAAACAACTTTTAAACACATCCAGGGCTGGTGACTCA
This sequence comes from Psilopogon haemacephalus, assembly GCA_013396835.1. Lineage (NCBI taxonomy): Eukaryota > Metazoa > Chordata > Aves > Piciformes > Megalaimidae > Psilopogon > Psilopogon haemacephalus. Next base: position 58,204 of record VWZI01005127.1, read on the forward strand.
ACCACCAACCTGGGCAGCCCATTCCAATGCCTGACCACTCTTGCTGGGAAAAAGTTTTTCCTAATGTCCAGACTAAACTTACCCAGTCACAGCTTGAGGCCATTCCCTCTTGTTCTATCACTACTTACCTGTGAGAAGAGACAATGTCCTTTCAGGTAGCTGTAGATAGGGATGAGGTCTCCCTTCAGCCTCTTCTTTTTCACACTAACCAGCCCCAGTTTCTTCAGTTGCTCCTCATAAGATTTATTCTCCAGGCCCTTCTCCAGCTTTGTTGCCTTCCTCTGCATTTGCTTCAGCACCTCAACATCTCTCTATTGAGGTGTCCAAAACTGGACACAATACTTGAGGTGTGGCCCCACCAGAGTTGAGTGCAAGGGGACAATCACCTCCCTACTCCTGTTTGACACAGCTTTTCTAATAGAAGCCAGGATGCTATTGGCATTCTTGGCCACTTGGGCAGACTGCTTGCTCTTATTCAGCTGCTTGTCAATTAGAACCCGCAGGTGCCTTTCTGCTAGACAGTTTTCCAACCACGTTCCTTTGGTTTGTCCATGGCCACTCACTGATGGTGCTGTGGAGCAGCTTGTTGGTATGTCCCAGCCTTGCACTTGCCCATCCTGCCCACAAGGCCTTCCACGCCAGAGACCCTCATCCTGCTAGAGACCCTCATGATGCTGCTGGGAGTGAGACTGTGGCTTCTGTCCCGTTGTAGTGCTTCCCATAGCACTGTGCTGTGCAGCAGCCTGTGCAGGCTTGTGGCTTCCCTGCACAACAGGCAGGCCTTGTTTTGATGAATAAAGAATTGACAACAAAACAACAGAAATTCATTAACTATAGGGGGAAAGAAATACCACTGAAAGGCTTACCATGTTGGGAAGCATTTCTTCTGGAAAGAGAGAGACACCATTTCTTGAAGAAGTTCAGCTGTGCTTGTGGAGAGGGCCCTGAGCCTGGGTGTGGTGGTCAGGAAGTAGCTCCTGATAAACACCTGGATCATCCACCAAGCTTGTTGTTCTGGTGTTCTTGATGTTTGTCTGCAAACCAGAAAAGCTTCAACCCCTGGTGAGTGGGGTAAGGTGGTGTTAACAAGCGGGAATAAATCCATGAATAATAGATGTGTGAGAATACAGGATGCTGCTACCCACAAGAGTGGACCAGGCCTGATGGGATACTCACCCAGGGAGTTGCTCACCTCTCTTCTGCAGGGTACTCGTGTAGGGAAGACCCCCCCTGTCTGTGGCAGCTGCTCCAGTACAATCCATGCTTAAGCTGCTCCTGCTACTAATGAGTTAGTGGTGGCCTTTGGGGTTGGATCTTCAGGTGTGATTTCCTTTAGGTAACATCTGTATCTTCCTGGGCTGTAAACATATAAATAAAACGTTCTCTGTAAGAGAAACTTTCAGGCAAAGGCACATCTCGACCTTCCTCCAAATTTGAAACACCATCAATAGGCAGCTCAATCTCTCTCTCATCTTTGCTTGTTTCTTCTCCCCTTTCAACTGTGCTCCTTGAATTCTAGGACACTAACATGGCACAGCACCTTTCTTTGCTGGGAGTATGAAGCTTTCAGCTCTGCAGTTAGCAGTGCATACTTGGGGAGAAGCCTCCTGCGTTCATCTTGGGAAGAAAAATGTGTGTTCACTGTGCGGCTAAGGCATGTGCTGTGCAGCAGCACTTGCTTGGTAGGGCTCCGAAAATTACTTCAGGAATGAAAGAGTGTGAATGCTGTGTGCCCAATGTGTGATATTAAAACACTCAGAACTGGATCAAATCAAACCCAGTTTTCACCACAAATGCGTGGAGGCTGTTCTTCTTGTTTGAAGACTCTCTTCTTGCCAATTCCAGCTTTCCACACTGAGCTGCTTAAAAAAAAAAAAAAAAAAAAAAAGAGATTTTTTTTGTTTGTA
>VWZI01005127.1:67180-84223 GCA_013396835.1 Psilopogon haemacephalus
GCAGGTAACTGCCAAACCACCACATAGGCCAAATGCTGTTCTTTAATCAGAATCACAGAATGGGCTGGGTTGGAAGGGACCTCCAAAGGTCATCTAGTCCAACCCCCTCTGCAGTAAGTAGGGGCATTCCCAACCAGATCAGGCTACCCATAGGCCTGTTGAGCCTCATCTTGAGTATCCCCAGGGATGGGGCCCCAAACATCTCCTTCACCACCTCTTCCAGTGTTCCTCACGGTAAATAACTTGTTCCTGACGTCCAGTCTAAATCTACTCTTCTCTGTTGCCTTTGTGTGGCTCTGTAGTTGTGTGTTATAAAGCGAAATACTGGAAAAGTGATAATGCTGATCATCTAAAGTGAAACTCTGCTCCTTCAAGGGAGCTGCCTTTAATATGGGGTTGTTGGAAGCTAATAATGATTGGAGAGAGAGTTATGACCTGTAGAGAGATTGCTGCCGTTTGTACTTGGAAGCGATGTGGAGAGGCACAAGAAAAAGAGTGAGCATTGGGGAACTGTGATTTTTGGCAAATTCCAAGTAATACTGAGCAACTGCAATGAGTGTGTGGGTGGAGAGGTGCTGATCTGGAGCTGGCTAGGTGAGAGTCAGGTGTCTTCTGTGAGCCCTGTGTGCTTCTGCTTTTCAACTTCCAGTCCAGAGCTGGCCTGTAGCTGGACAGCCTGGCGTGCAGGCAGTTCCCCAGGGCTCGGTCTGCCCATGCTTCTGTAGATGTGTATCCACAGAGAATCACCACACACATTTCATCAGACAAAAAATGCTGTTGGGCTGGGGTTGCTCTACTCTTTCAGGTCTGTCTGTTTGCCACTTGTCCCGACAAACATGTTTCAGAAGTGTGGTGAAAGGGAGACTTGCTTGACTCAAAACTACCTCAGAAGCAGCATTAATGACAGTGCCAAGCTGAACTGTCATTGTGGTGTGTGGGGACAGGGAAGGAGTGCCTCCCATTAATACCAATGGACTAGTTCTGTGAGGACACCCTCAAGGATCACACAGAGAACTGAGCTACTTAAGTATGAACACTGCTGTTGCTGGACTTGTACCTGTCTTCAAATACAGCAAAGCTGTCACTTCTTAATACATCTGTCTAATTTTCTCATAGAAGAGGAAAGCTGTCTGCATAAAAACCTGACTGCTCCACAGGGATGAAGGTATCAGTGAACCAGAGAAATTTTTAATGGCCTTTCCCCCCGCCTTGTTTTCATAGTGAATGCAGCCTGGGCTGAGTTCTGCACCTCTTTGCATCTGGACTTGTTTGCAACGTGTTAAGTACTTCACATGCAACAGCTCTGCAAGCAAACACTGTGGCTTGCAGCTGATGTTCAGTTGTCTCTTGTATGACCTTGGCCACTAGAGACTGTTCACTGAGAGAGGATGATGCCCAGGTCACTGAGGTTATCTGCTGTCCTCTCCAGTGGCTCCTTCCCAGCTTGGACAAGTAGGGGGACTTGTTTCAATACAGTTTGAATTGGTGCTAATGCTACTGAGGCAAAGAATGCTGAGATTAGCACCTGTGTTTATGATGCAGAGCAAAGCCAAGTCAAACTCTGAATGTAAAGACTCTAGTTAATATTTTAAATACAGCCCAGACAAGATGCAAAGCTAACAGGAATTCTTTGGTGGTATTGGCAGCTTTAAAGGAAGCTGCTACAGCTTCTTCAGGTTGTCTGGAGTGCTCCCAAGCTGAGTTTGGCTCATTCAGAGAAGTGTACCTAGGACTGCAAACCTCGAGTTATTAACAGAATTGTCATCTACTAACCATAATGTGCAATAAAAACGTGTGTGATGGAATGCAGTCAGAGCTGGAATCCCCTCCTAGGCCCCTGACATGGGAGACAATTCTTACTGTCTGTCTTCTGCCTCTTTTGGATGAGAACCTTTGACTTTATGATCTTAAAGGTCTTTTCCAACCTAAACAATTCTATGACTGAGCACACCCAGCCTCCCTGGTGCTGATGAGACTGCCAGCCTCCATGAGATGGATGTGCTTATAGGAGACAGGGCATTCAGGAGGGAAGGCCCTAAAGTAGTAGTAGCTTTAGAGTAAGATGATTTGAGCATCTAAACAGGTACACCTGTGCACAGAGTACTTTGCTCTGCTTAGTAGACACTCAAGTGCCATCATCTTGTGTGAGCTATCAAATCCCAGCTGACCTCTCATCATGCTTACTACTGTATTTCAGTGTGAAGACATGCTTGCTGTGATTTACTGTGCTTTACACTGAATTAATTCCAGTTTGGGTGAAAGCTGATCTTTGGGAGATAGACTGTCGGGAACACAGTCACATTAAAACAGTGCCTTGTTTGAATTCCATGCTGTCTCTTAGAATCATAGAATCATAGAATGGTTTAAGTTGGAAGAGACCTCAAAGATCATCCAGTTCCAACCCCCCGCCATAGGCAGGGACACCTCCCACTAGATCAGGATGCTCAAGACCTCATCCAGCCTGGCCTTGAACACATCCAGGGAGGGAGCAGCCACAACCTCCCTGGGCAACCTGTTCCAGTGCCTCGCCACCCTCACTGTGAAGAACTTCCTCCTAACATCCTGTTCAAATCTCCCCTCCGCCAATTTGAACCCATTCCCCCTCGTCCTGTCATTACAAGACCTTGTTAGCTAACTGCATAGATTAGGACTTTGCCTCTGTTTTATGCTCTCCAAATATTTTTGGTTATTTTTATGATGCTCCTGCAAAGCTGTTCCAGCTCTTCAGTACCTTTGCATAGGAGGACACCAGATTGCTACTGGATTGACACATAGTACAAAACTGTGGATTCTTTGGGGTTCCTACTTCTGGCAGTGCCTCTGCTAATGAACAGAGGAGAACGTTGGTCATTTAGCAATTCCCATGCAGGTGGCTGTCCACCAGGATGCTCTAAGTCTTTCTTAAGGTAGAAGACACCCAGAAGGTATAACTTACTTGCTGGCATTTGCACCCCACATTCAAAGCAGTGCAGCTTCCTTATTTACTACTATTTTACTTGTATCATCAAGCTACTTTTATCACTAATTGTAGGTTTTCTCCCAGGTCCTTGAAAAGCAGAGATTTTCTATTTTTATTTTTTTAAGGGCTGCTAGGAACACATCTGCTCAGTTAGAACTTCCTTTCCATGTATTGGGAGTTGCCAGCTCACTATCCTTAAAGCATGAATATGAGCCAAGATACCTTTTTTGTGTTTTGTCAGTATCTTCATCAAAATGCCATGCAGTCCACTGCCTTTATAGAAATACAAAGCTATTACCTCAGTACTATTACATTTATTTGCAACACTAATTCTATTTAGAGAAAAGATGCCAGATTAGTTTGAGGAGCTCAAGTTGAGAAGCCTTTGCTGCTCAGTATTAGGTATATTACCTTCCTTTTAATTTTTAATTGATCAAATCCTGTATCTATTCTTCCATCGTTTTACCTGGGATGGTTCTTTGTTCTTTAAGTCTGTCTTTGCTCGGGCCATTTCCTGTCTCTTCTCAAAGCTTTGTCTCAGAATTAGTTCTGTTTCACTGACCTAGTTCTGTCCCAATATCCACAGAGATGCTGAAAATCAGGTTTAGTTATTCAGAGAGCTGGGATTGTTGCTTTGAAAATCAAGAGGTGAGAAGTTTTGTGATTAACTCAATCTAAAAACTTTAACCTTAGCAGCTGCCTGATTTTTGTGTGTGCCTGTCCCTTCCCATAGCCTCTCTCATTTAAGTATGTATTTGCCAATAAACTGTTTTTTGTGTTAATATTGACAAGCCTGCCTCTGCTTCTGGATACTGATGTTTAGAGAGTTTGTTTGCAACACACCTGGAACTCTTTATTGTCCTCTTTGTGATTTCTCTTGTGCATTTATCAATTCTCTACAGTTCCTAGGTTTGGATTTATATTTATTGCTATCAGCTTTTTTGTCTCCTTTCATTTATATTTTGGAGTGTGTTTCATTTATTCTGGTCGCTCTGACTTCCCCTGAGCCAGGTTGAGTTCCTAATCAATGTGACCTTTTTTTTTTTTTTCTTCTTCATTGTGGCTTTTGGGCATCCAGTAGTACATTCTGAAGTAGCTCCTGGTTATCATTCATCTTTTTCTATTTAAATTTTTTTTCCTAACTGATTTGGTCCATAATTGTTTTCAGCTTTGTAAAGCTCTCTTTTTAAACTACTGTGTGTATAATTTACTAGTTTGGACTCTTTCTTTTTTTTTTTTTCATTTATAAATACAATCAAGTCACAATCACTTGTATGTAAGCTACCACTAATTGTTAGTTCTGCGATCAGTTCTTCTTCATCTGTTGAAAGGAGGCCTGGTATAGAATTCCCCCCACCCTCGATTCAGCCTTTATCAAGCTAGGAAATTGTCAGCTGTAATTTTGGGGAATTCCTAGGATGTTTCACTGTGCCAGGCCTCCCTTATGTCACTCAAGTTGATGTTCCCCATAGCTGTATGTGTATGCCTGCACACATACATGTATGCAGACTATTTGTCTTTCCATGAGATTATGAATTGTTGAAGGAGCTTAGGCTGAATTAAAAAACAAAAGAAAAAACAAAAAGCCAAAGCCCAAACCAACAACTGGAATTCAATTTCTGCTCCATTTATAGGTTCTTTTGGGGGTTCTACAAGGGTCGTGGGGTTTTGAACAGCTACTCAATATATGAAAATTCAGAAATCCTCTTACCTGCTTGTGGACTGTCATACACAGAGGTAACACTTGTGCAATTTCATCCTTTGCAGTTGATAAATTCTTGTTTGTCTCTCTAGTTGCTCTTAGATTCTGTATAGCTAGAGTTGTCCCCATCAGGGAGCTTCCTACGGGTCAATGATTGTTTCTTTAAGCTATTTGGCAAACATGTCTGTATGGTACTCAAGCTCCAGATGACTCACAAATAGAAGCAGCTCTGCTTGTAAATTGAGTTGTAAGAAAGAAAATCCTAAGCAGTTCTCTTGCGACCCTTATGACAAGCTGCCACAGACAAATGAAGTACTTTCAGCTAAGAGTACTCCCTGGACTGGTTTCTTGTAGTGTAATTCAAAGAGACCCCTTGCAGTCAAAGGAAGGAAGATGAGCTGCTGATAAACTCTTGTATCATTGTTCACCACTCTGACAGTATTCCTGGGTGATGAATTCTCCTCTGTTCAGGGTGCCTGGATGAATTTTTTTTTTTTTTTTTTTAAATCCCTGTTCTTCTCTGGAATGTTCACCACAAATCCTGTCTCTCTGTTGCTCATGGAAGCTCCCAGTAGCTGTTCTTGAAAGAATGTACTTCAAGTCACCTTCTCTTAGCGTCCTGCTCTCTCTGCTCCTCTGCCCATGAGGACAGGGCACTGCTTCCAAGTGCACCTTGAAACATTCTGCATGTGAGGGTTGCTCTTCTTGGGCTTCACTGGTTAGCAAGCATGGGGTAAGGAGGGGTAAGGAGCTACTAGAGGGAACTCTGCTGAGTGTAGGGGTTGAGGAGCTGCTGGAGGGAAATCCGCTGAGCTGAGCTGCCTGGTTGTAGGGGTTGAGAGGCATTCGAGTGCAATGCCATTAGGTTTAAACACGCATTCCAGCACCTTGCCTTGAACGCTTAATGGCTCACTTAGTGGAGGACCAGGGGCTTATGAATGAGTGTTTGACAGCTGCCCTGTGCTTGGCAATTCAACCATGTTAGGCACTTATTTCCTGCCTCGAGGAAGAGATGCACTGGGGTGTTGGAGAAAAAAAAAGCCTGAACAATCTACAAAATAAACCAGTGCTACCACCTACGTAAAGAAACATATGCAGAAGACATTCATTGGGGTGGAAATAGAGGAGGTCCTGTCAGTCCTCCTGGCATTGTATACCAGAAGTGGGAAACCACTGCTGACTGCCTGGCACCTGGGGCTCAGGGCTGCTGCTGCACTCAAGATGTGCAGTGTTGACAACACAGGAAAGGTCAAGATCTGCCAAACTGCTGCTTTTACGGGTAGGCACAGCCTTAGCTCCTGCAATTGAACGTGTCTTCTCAGCCAGAAGGTCTGTTACTAGGATAGTGTCAGCAAACAGTAGTAGTGTGACTGAGAGGATGCAAAAACTAGTGGAGAAACAATGTTTCTGCCAGGGCTGACCCAAATATTGATGTGTTTGCACCTTTCTGCACCTTTGTTAGTAAGCTTCAACAATTTCCCATGATTTCCCCTCCTCCGAATGAGGAGAGGAGGAGAGAGCAGAAATTTGTTGAGGTTAAGATGTTGAGACTCTTCACTGATCTTGCTTAACTTTGATGAAAGAAAAAACACTCCTGATCTTTGCTGGTTTACTTTTTTTTCCCCCCTTCTTCAAAGAAAAGATACGTACTAAAAAGTGTATTTATTAACTTTTCAAGTAAGAATCTAACAGTGTCCTGAAGTCTTGAGTGTAACTGCATCACTTTTGGTATCTAGCATAAAACGTTTTCTTTGCAAACAGTTTGAAGTGCAGACAAGTAAGCACTGAGAGATTGGCAGGACCTATCTTGGAGCATGTGGGAGGGCACTGACTCAACTCAAGTTAGGGTTACTGTCCTCTGCAATAGCTGGGCATCAGTTGGAGTCCGGCACTGCTGGGATGGGTAGTCCAGACCTGGAGCAGCTCTTGCAGGGACAGAGAGCTCCTACCTTTCAGCTCTCACTCTTCACAAGGTAAGACTGAAAACAGAGAAATAGGTTGTTCCTGCTGGCTGTTGGAAGTAGATTCCCAAGTTCAGGTGGGAAATAGCAAAAAAAATCTCTGAGACTCAGGGGTCTCTCCTCACAGCACAGGGTGTCTCTACTTTCCTCCTCATGTGTGTGTTCACCTCTCATGCTACTGCCTTCCCTGCCACCCAGAGCCCAGAGAGCAGTGACCTCATACTGCTGTTGCATGAGCTCACCTCTCAGCTCTGGGCCAAGCATTTTCCTCCACTGGCAGCTACTCCTGGACTGGTGGCCTCAAATAGCTTCTCAGGCTTTTGTTTAAAACTTGAGCAGTGTTTTATCTGTCTTTGTATCTTAGTATCTTTATATTTTACTGGTGCGGCTCCAGAGAAAGTAGTAGTGGTGGGAACAATGGCTTATTAATTTCTATTACTCTGTCCTATATCTGAGTAGTATGAGCCTTCATTTTTGTCCTCAAGCAAGGTGACATCCTTCAAGGGCAGCTCAGAGGGGAGCTTAGAGGCTTGTTCTGTGCTTGGTGGATAGAGAAGCTCAACCTGTAGCAGTGTTTCTCACAAGAAACCTGTTCTCCATACCAAAGTGCAAGACATCCTGACTCAACCAGGACAAGACAGCCACATTGCCCAAACCCAGTCCAGAGTGGCTGCTGAAGAGAGGAGAATGAACATAGAATCACCTGGAAATACAAGTGGACTGGGAGAGGTGTTCCTGTGCCCATCACTGGCTGGGCTGCTGGGCATGCAGAGGCAGTGCTGTGGGAGGGGAAGAGAGCTTAGTTCCTCAGGGAGAAGGATTCAGAGACTCTCAGGGAAGGGTTGGTGTGGACCTGGGTGGAGAGAGCCAAAACACAGAACTCTGGGCTGTGGCATAGCTACCTTTGAACTTCCTTTTAAGTTTTTCCCTTTTGCAGTGAAATGTTACCAAAAGAGGCATTTTGCAGTTGTGCCCCACACCTTGAGGGAGAGCCTGCAGTGACCCTGCAGCCAGGTCCAGTGAAGGGAAGTTGATGTGGGTCTAGTGTCTCTTGTCTTCAGCAGCAGTGAGCAGGATGGAGGTGAAAGCCAAATGGACAGGCCGAGCTTTCTGGGCCAGCTGGCTTAGCTTGGCACAGCTCAGAAAGGAGTGAAACCAACCTGGCTTATGTCAAAGTAGTAACTGGCCTTGGGCCACAATTGTTTTGTCCCAGTCTGAATATAGATGTGCAAAACCTCCTTAATACTGCTGTGTAATTTCTCTGAATGTTAGTAAGCCAAACTCAAGAAATCATTATCTCTTCTTTCTGGCCTTCAATTGATTTCTTTTGTTTCCAGATAAGTGTTTCTTTGACTGCATAAAATCAAGTGGGAACCGTTTTGTTCTGTTTCCTCTGCCCCTGCAATTTATGCTTTAGCAGCGTTGTTCCTACCAGTCATTTTCTGAAAGATCTCTTTCTGTTAACTGTTGTTCCTTTTGGAGAAGAAAACTCATTGGGAGGCTTCCCGAGCCCTGTTTATTGAAATCAGAAATCTTGGTCACTACTTAGGAGCTGCATCAATTTATTTGATGAAAGAGTAAACTCGCATTGTAGCCAACATCTATAAAAGTGGCATTAATAGGGTTGTAACAGCCTAATGGCTGTGAGTTTGAACTCCACCTATAACGTAGTCAATTTTACAATCCACATTTTCAATGTAAAAATGGAAATGAGATACAATAAGCATCTCCCCTGAGGTTGCAGTATAAAACCACAGTAAATTCTTGCAGCACTAAAGAAGAAAATCTGTGGGTAGTTGCTAGCTATAGGGATAGGACAAGTTTCTTGCCCACCTTGCACTGTGTTCTCTGCATTCCTAGCCCTTCTGTTCCATAGGTAGTTGTTAAAAACACAGCTTTGCTAGTTCTGCATGAAAGCACACAACCCAAGAGCATGTCTGCTCTGAAGGGCTGGAGTCAAATCTTTTTGCCAGCAAGGGAGATATGATCCAAAACTGAACAGAGTAAGGGAGAATCGACCACCCCTCAGTCTGGGCACCAGCTAAGATGTCTCCAGAGATGGTATGTGTTGAATTTCGGCAGTGACCTGTGGTGGAAGCTTGGGGAAGCTGTGGTACCCTGAGGAGATGAGGCTAGACTTGCTGTGTTCTGGGAGATCCTGTCCTGGATTTGCCTACACACAGCTCCCCTTGCACATGGGGGATTTCTCTTTCACTGAACTTGAAAGAGGAGAGTGTGGGTGGATTCTTCCTGTAGGGAACTGAAAGCTGGTTTTCCTTTGAGATGGAGATTCCTTGTTGGCTATAGCAGAGATAGTTTTGCTTGTGTGTGCAGAGAAACCTTGTCTGGTAAGAGCAACCTGGCTGGCTTTGATCTAGTGCAGAGGAGGGCAATGAAGCTGCTGAAGGGCCTGGAAAATAAGTGTTATAAGGAACAACTGGAGGAGCTGAGGCTGGTTAGTGTGTAAAAGAGGAGGCTGAGGTGAGACCTCATCACTGTCTACAGCTGCCTGAAAGGACATAGGCTGCCGCTGGTCTCTTCTCACAGGTAAATAGTGACAGAACAAGAGGGAATGGCCTCAAGATTCAACTGGGGAGGTTTAGACCTTTTTTTTCCCAGCAAGAATGGTCAGGCATTGGAGTGGGCTGCCCAGGGAGGTGATTGAGTCATCAATCATGGATTTATTTAAAGGTCTTTTGGATGTGGTGCTTGGGGATATGGCTTAGGGTGCACTTTGTGGAATAGGATCATCAGTTGGACTTGATGCTGCTGAAGGTCTTTTCCAACCTGAATGTTTCTGTGATTCTGTGTTAAAATATTCTGCAGTTAAGTTAGTGTGATACTCTGGCAGCTACAAAGTAAGCTGATTCTCTTCGTGTTTTCCTCTGCATGAGATGCTTATCCTGTCTGTCTGGTCTGCCACCCTCCAGAGTTCCTGCAGGCTCTCTCATAGGTACATAGATGAGAAGATGTGTGAGCTGGTTCCCCACCTGCCAAGAAGTGGGGAACCGGAGGTTGTAGATATCCCTTCTTGCCATTGTGCAAGGCTGCCATTTCTGCCATGTCCTCTCAGCCATCTTCTCCCACTTGCCACCCATTTCCACACAGGGTGTGGTAACACCAGGTGCTTGGCCAGAGTGTCAGCAGAGATACTTTGCATGGGCATGACAGACAGTGCACCATCCACTCCCAAATATCTAGATGAATGATTATAAAAACTGCTATTTTTGAAGACATAGCAGTCGATTCTGTATTTGACAGAAGGTTTTAGGAAATAGGCAATGTGGGATGTACTGGAAGGAAAAAAAAAATCAATCTGTGTATTTGTCTTTTAACTAGTTGGAGACACATTGGCACGTATTTTTGGCACATTAATGAATTCTGCCTTATTTAATCTCTGCTACGATTTTATAATATGAATTTGTGTTCCATTTGGGTGTTAAAAATCAGAAAGTCAGGGAGTTAAGTTTCTAGAGGAAGTTATAATCACTTCAAGCTCCTGTGCCCGAACAAGGAGGCAGCTGCAGTTACTCTGAAGGAGAGCAAGCAGACAAAAGACTTTGTCATGCGGTTTGTAGCTGTACCCTGGTGAGAATGATGGCAGCAGTGCAGCAGCTCCTCACACCTTCTTGGCAAACACCACAACCAGCTACATGCCTCAGCCCAAACTGTGGGCTGTACTGGGCGTCAGAGAGCACTGATACCCCTGGTGAACATGGGAGGGCTGGAGGTGGCCCTTTCCTTGCAAGTTTATTTGCATCCTATTTTAAACTTTGAATTGTGTGTGTGCTGAGTGGTTATTATCCATTACTTATTTTCAGTAAATGTCATGTCACTCATTTTCCTTCTGTCCTCATGGTACATCCACTCCAGTATTGATTTGAATGAGTTTCAAGGCCCAGCTTGATGGGGTGCTGGGCCATGTAATTTAAACTGTATTCTTACCCTGAAAGGTTGGACTATAGATGGTCTTTGAGGTCCCTTCCAACCTTGCATTCTATGAATCTGAATACAAAAGATCTTAGAGTTTGGCCAAAAATGGCTTAAAAAAAGAAAACACACTATCTTCTGTGAAATGAGGATCCATCCAGGATAACTATTTAGGAAGATCAAAGAGAAAACAGAACTTGAGTGAGCATCAACAGCAGTGAGGTGAGCAGGAAGAGGATCTGGAGAAGTAGCTCATATGCTTCTGTGGTGGGTTGTTAGAGAGGACAGCTGGGTGGAAGACAGCTGGGTGGAAGCCAGCTGCCCTGGGCTAACTGTGGAGTGGAGGCTCACAGCACATCTCTAATTTCAGCCAGAGCTGGGCTACATTTTCCCATAGTGCAGTTTCACTGACATCAAAACATTTCATAAGACCAGGTAAATTGCTGATTTTTGCGAGATAAAAGAATTGTGATTCTCTTCTTGCTTCCTCCCCAACCCTGATAAAAACAATTTTGTTCTGACAATGTCAAAATAACAGGTTTTCGGAGAAGTGCCTAGAAAACTAAAAAATGTGATTTTTGTCAAAACTATTTTTCTCCCTGTGTGAAATTGTAATTTTTGATGAAATGTTTGAGCTAGTTTCTAGAAAAACTAGAGGTCAATGGGGGAAGGTGTGCTTAATTCTGAGTAATTTTGCCTGATCTCCAATCTTTTGTAGAACTACTCAAATTGGTCCTTCCATCTCACCACTCCTTCCCTCTACCTGTTCATCCTCAGCAAAGTTGGCTTATAAAATCACATCAAGTTTGAATTTATTCTACAGAAAACACTGAAAATTTGTTATTTGTTTTGCCTCTTTCGAGACAAAATATTTTGAAAACATCATCAACAGCAATGTTAGACACAAATTGTTTTTATTTTTGTATTTTATTTCTGACTGACAACAAAGCCAAATTCCAAAATCAGATCAACTTTTTCATGAAATGTAAATGATGAGGTCTGGTCTGCCTTAGGGTTTTTGGGTTTTTTCCCCCTATATTTCTGAAAGAAAAGGATTTAGCATTACAGTTATGAATGATTTCATTAGTGCTAAGCTGAATGAAAATAGTTTCTAATCTATGAGAAAATCCAAGTTCTTTTCTGAGGCTCAGAGAAAGAAGTAGGGGAAGGTGTGAATCCCAGTTTCCAGCTACATGCAGTGTCAAATGTAAAAACTCATTGGCACAATATTTCATGAGTGAGGAGAAAGGAGGGGAGGAGACCAGGCTTATACCATAGAAAAGGGAGATGTGGGAAAGCTAAATTCTGTCCTGCTGGCCCGGGAAGCTTTCCCCTGGGTGGATGGATGCAGCTGGGAGTTTGCAGGGTTCATGTGAGGGAGGTTCTGTGCTGCTCTCCCTGTGGAGTCACCTTATCTGCATCAGGATGGGCCTGTTTCTGGCCCAGCTCTCAGGAGCCGCCTGCCCCACTCACTGCCTCACACCTACACACTTAGCGGTTTCAGTTTATGTGAAGTCCAGCTGTCCTCATTCTTTGAAGTACCTTCTCCGGCATTAAGAGATGTTCAGCAGCACTTTGCTGCAGCAATCAGGATGTCCTTGGTCTTCATGATAATGCACTGTACCTCTGTGAGTGACTGCCTCTGTGTTTTCCCCTGGACCTCTGGAAGATCACAGGAATGGAGGAAGCTCACTCTAATCCCCAGGCAGATTTTGGATGTCTGGATGAACATTGCTGTCAACTGTGGCAGAGCAGCAAGTGGCTGCTCAAGTTCATCACCAGCATGCACCAGACACAAGTTAATTTTATTCACAGAGCTATTTGGAAAAGCCTGAGTGAGAGTCTGGATGGGTTTGCTCCATCTGATGTCAGAGCTGCTGTGCTGAGTCTTCCTGTTCTGTCATTTACATTCCTCCTGGTTTGGTGAGTTTGTTTTAAAGAAAGTTTGGAGAACTGGCACATGTTATCTTGTTTTAAAGACACTGATTTTAATCTGCTCTAGGTCACCAGGAACAATTGTGTCATTTAATGGCTGTTCAGTTTATTCAAAACGAGCAAATACTATCGTCCTATTTCCCAGAGGAAAGGCATTTTATCTGACCTCCTGGAAGGAACCTTCACTGCATGAGCAGCATCCACTGGCAGTGGAAGCAAAGCCTGCCTACCAGTGCTGTTATCATCTTACAGAATCACAGAATATCCTTGGTTGGAAGAGACCTTCAAGTGTAAGGTCCTGCACATGGGTGGGCACAATCCCAAGCACAAATATAGGCTGGGTGGCGAGTGGCTGGAGAGCAGCCCTGAGGAAAAGGACCTGGGGGTCTGGGTTGATGAGAAGCTCAACATGAGCCAACAGTGTGCACACGCGGCTCAGACAGCAACTGTGTCCTGGACTGCATTAAGAGAAGCGTTGCCATCAGGGCAAGGGAGATGATTCTCCCCCTTCACTCTGCTCTTGTCAGACCCCACCTGGAGTACTGTGTGCAGTTCTGGAGCCCCCAGCACAAGGAGGATGTGGAACTGTTGGAGAGAGTCCAGAGGAGGGCCATGAAGATGATCAGAGGGCTGGAGCACCTCTGCTATGAGGACAGGATGAGAGAGTTGGGACTTTTCAGCCTGGAGAAGAGAAGGCTTTGAGGAGACCTTCTAGTAGTCTTCCAGTATCTGAAGGGGACCTACAGGAGCACTGGGGAGGGACTATTCACAAGGTCTTGTAATGACAGGACGAGGGGTAATGAGTTTAAACTGGCAGAGGGGAGATTTAAATGGGATGTTAGGAGGAAGTTCTTTACAGTGAGGGTGGCAAGACACTGGAATGGGTTGCCTATGAAGGTTGTGGCTGCTCCCTCCCTGGAGGTGTTCAAGGCCAGGCCGGATGAGGGCTTGAGCAACCTGTTCTAGTGGGAAGTGTCCCTGCCTATGGCAGGGGGGTGGAACTGGATGGTCTTTGAGGTCTCTTCCAACATAAACCATTCTGTGATTCTATGATTCATGTAGCCCAACCTTCGACCCAGCACTGCAAGGTCATCACTAAACCCTAAGTGCCAGGTTCACATGCTGTGACTCCACCACTGCCCTGGACAGACTATTCCAGCATTTGAGAACCCTTTCAGTGAAGAAATATGTCCTAATATCCTCCCCTG
Source organism: Psilopogon haemacephalus (assembly GCA_013396835.1). NCBI lineage: Eukaryota > Metazoa > Chordata > Aves > Piciformes > Megalaimidae > Psilopogon > Psilopogon haemacephalus. The sequence goes on from VWZI01005127.1 coordinate 80,876, forward strand.
GCACAGCTTGCATCTATTTCCTCTAGTCCTGAAGAGGCTGTTTTCTCCCTTGCTCCTGTTAGGGAGTTGTAGGGAGAAATAACCCCAGCTCCCACAGCCATTCTCTACTGGTGCCTTACTGACAATCTATTAATTTCTGCCTCTCAGGTGCCCTGTTCCTTCCACCCATTCAACGAGGGCTGCACCTTTTGGCTTTTGTCTTTTCTCTGGTGTAGGTTGTGCTGATACAAAATGATAGATGTCCTGCTGCTGATAATGACAGTAATGCTTTAATGCAAACCTGGCCATAAGAAAAGCATGTGTTTGATTTACTGTCATTTATTACCTATTAAATTAATATCCCATGCATGTGGAACCTGGTCAGAGTTTGTCTGACTTGCTTGGTAGGCAGGTTTTCCTGCGTTGACCTATATCACATTAGTTTAATGGGTAATGGACACTGTCTAACACCAATGGATGCTGTTCTTACCTGCCTCCATGATTTCAGTTCTTCTGCACTCTTTTCTGTGAGGTATCTGCTGCAACAGGTGCTGCAAGGCCTGGGATGGCCCTAAGCCTAACTCCTGCACAGCTTCAGCGCTGCTCTGCTTCAAGATGGTGAACACTTGTTTTTTCCATGAGAACAGAAGTTCCTTCTAACTATATTGGTTTACAGGGTTCATTTTCTGAGTTTCACAATATATTGGTTTGCTAAGCCATATTCAACCTAGTTTCCTTACTAAACCACAGTCCATAATTTTCTTGTAGTTGGCACTAGTGGTCCATGGGCAAACACTTCAGCTGTTTATACTGTTAGGTGGTCACTATTAGCTACATGGATGGAACTCTCATAACTGTAATGTACTAATGACTGTTGCCAAATTCCTTCTATGGATTTGTTAAGGACAGCATTGTCCTCCAAACTGCTTAGCTGTTGCCTGAAGGAACTGTGGCACTGGGAGTACAGTAGCTATTGCCTCACCTCAGTGAGTTGCTAATGGCAAGTAGTCAGCAACTGGAAAAGAAGGGGCAGATCTGTTACTAGAGAAGTGCTGATGTTTTTGGTGTGTCTTTTGCCCGTGACTAGCAAGGCAAACCAGCGTGGCAACAGAGCAGTTGGATGCCATGCCTTGTGCTGTGCACTGGGGTGGCTAAGCCTGAAACCCAAGGCACACAGGAAAAATGAGGTCTCACAGCAATGGACAGGGGTTGGTTGCCCAATCTGGAAGTCTGGCTAGGCTGATCTTACCTTTTTGACTCATTAGGGTCTGAGATGAAGCTCTCTGCTCCAGGAGACTTAAGAGAAGCCCATCCACTTACCCTTAGATTTGTGGTTTGAGAAGGTATGTTGTTTGTGGTCCTCTTTTGGGAGTTTCTCTACCCCTCCTTAAAATCTTTGTTTCTATACAGAATGCAGAAATGTTTTCTGAGGTTCAGGAGCTTTAAGGAAAAAAAATGAAGAATGATGTGGAGCAGTAAAACCACCAGGGCTAATAGATCTTTAAAATCAATATTCATGTACTTCAGATCACAATTCCTAACTATGTTATTGCCTGGCATGAGGAGTGGACAGCTTTACAGTTGTCTGTTGGAGCAGGGTGTGTCCAGACCTTTTGGAGACCTGGCTTATGTTCATTTGACATTTGCAATTGCTGAGTCCATGAACTCCTACAGTTCCTCATGTCTTCAGTTAATGCTCTGAGAACCAAAATAATTATGGCTTGGACCAGGATAGGTTTTGTCACCTGAGTCAGATTTTAGTTTTTATACTTTCTGTAGAGTAGGACCCAAGTTCAAGTGGTAGCTGCATACAGAAGGTCTTTAATTATTTTTCTTTCTTAGGATTTGACATGGTTAGGAGCTTTGGTCCTTTTGCTATGTGGTTTTTATATTTATTGGAAAGGTGGTGTGACACCCACACTAGGTGTTGGAGAACCCCTTTAATAGCTGGTGGAATAGGTGTCTGGAGTTTCTAATTTCCACAATACTTCATGGACTGAACTTTGTAACATCCTTGTAAGGCTGTTTTTCTATCTGTAAATAGCTGACGTGCATTGAAAATGAAGAATGAAAGCGTTTCTCATAAATGCACTTATGTACATAAGATATCTTGGAACAATTAAGGCACTTTGCTTACTGTGAGCTGCAGCTGTGAGAGAAACAGAGCCCCAGCTTCTGAAACTCTGGAACAAAGTTTGTTCCCTGTAACTTAGCAATAAAATTCCAACAGTCACTCTAAATTAATGTAGGTGTAAGTTCGTACAGAGAGGGAATTTTAATATGGGCAGCTCGCCCTGGTGAAGGTAAAGGGCCACCTCTAGTAGGCCAGAGCCTTCTCTGGGAGCCCATCTTCTGTTGGGAGTTATTAATTCTATAAATAAAATTTCACAGGGAATGTGCTTTGTGGAGTCAGAACTGTAACAATGAGGGGGAGCTTTAGGCTGTGCTCACACGGCAGAAAGAAGACAGTGCTTGGGACTGGAAATATGTTCAGGTTCATCTCGAGTAGAGATGAGAGAAAATCACAGCCACACTCTGGGGCCAAGGCAGCAGGAGGAGGCTCTACAAGCAGAGGAGAACCCCCTCTCCTCCTGTCACCAGAGGGGACATAACGGGCAAGGGGGAATGGAAAAAAGTCCCTCCTCGGAGAGGCAAGCAAGAACCTCCTCGGTCCCTCTCACCTACCCAGTTGACATTGTACAATAGGTGTGGGGTTTTGGGACTTGACAGCCGGGAGGATGAAGATGGAGACAGAGACAGGTGCAGTGCTCTGCAAGGGGATGAGGAAGATGGCTCTTCCAGCTTAGCGGTGTCACTAAAGTCTAGGAAAAGAGCCCCCTCCATTACAACCTCTGGTATTAAAAGTAAAAGAAGGGTACTGAGTGATTCCCTTCTGAAGGGAACAGAAGGCCCCTGTATGTTTTCCAGACCCATCACACAGGGAAGTCTGTTGTCTTCCTGAGGCCCAGGTATGGGAATATTTGCTAGGAGGCTGCCCAAGACAGTTTATCCCTCTGATTACTAGCCCCTGCTGGATGTCCAGGCTGGCAGTGATTAAACTGACATGAAGGGTACCAGGATAATTAAAAGGGAATTCCAAGCTCTGGGTCAAGTTATCGACAGGGTAGGATCACAGGTGGTGTTCTGCACAGTCCCCATTGTGGCAGGGATGGAGACTGAAAGGCACTGGAACACCAGCATTATCAATAAGTGGTTCGAGGGCTGGTGCCTGAAGCAACTTTTGGGGTTTTGACCATGGGACAACCTTTACTGCACCTGGTCTGCTAGACTCAGACAGAGTCCAACTATCCAAAAAGGGCAAAAGAATGCCTATGGGTAAAAATCAGAGGGCAGATCAATAAGACTGAC
>VWZI01005128.1:0-20154 GCA_013396835.1 Psilopogon haemacephalus
TGGATTAATTTCTGGGGTGCTCCGTCATTCTATGCCGGGACAGCTCTATTTATTAAGCTGTCTTTATCTTGGCTCACGAGTTTCACAGCTTTGCTCTGCTTATTCTCTCTTCCACCTTACTGTGGGACAGCAATTGAGCAGTTGTGTGGTGTTTAGCAGCCTTACTGGGGTTAAATCACACCACCTACACAAACTTTAAAGATTCAGCTAAATAGATGTACACAACAAAGAATGATGCTGCTGTTTCATGTCAGCATTTTTAAAACATAACAATTTAGGTTTTCACTACAAGATTTTGAAAATCAGCTTTAAAGTCAATATTTATGGAATTAGGGGAGATTAAATGGAACTATTTTTCATGGAAGAAAACACTTCAATCTCTTATTTCAATGAGGAAAACAAAAAATGAATTTTTTACAAGCCCCAAAATATTTTTTTTAATTCCACTAACAAATGCAAAAATCAGTTATTGGCATAAAATCCTTCTTTCTTTGCACTCTTGATCTTTCATACTCTTACAAATTTTGTTAAATAGCTGCTGAACATTATGTCAGAGGCTTTCATTTTGGTGGAGCAGAGATCAGGTACCAGGAGCCACTTTCAAGGCATGACATTTTTAATTAGTTCTATGATGTCTGTTGACATCATTTCATGTATTTACACGCATAAGAATGCAATTCTTCTTTTAGCGTAGCCTTCCTACAGAGAGTAAGAGATTAGCTATATTGCTTCTACACACATACTACTCATAGACATAAACAATAATTTGAAAATATGAAAATATTACAAATTAATACTAAAATATAACTATTCAATGATTAATTACTAATAATTTTGAATGTTATTAATTCATTTTTACATTTTTACTTTTAAATGTTTATTACAGAGACATTATTGCACCTATCTTTATATCTGTAAAATTCTAGAAAACAGTTCATTCAAGAGGGATTAAAGACAGGAGCTTCCTATATGTTTGAATTTATGAACATTCACCATTCATGGAATCATAGAATGGTAAAGATTGGAAGACACTACTGGAGGTCGTCTTCAGCCCTCCTGCTAAAGCAGTTTCACCTACATCAGGTTGTATAGGATCACATCCAGGCAGGTTTTCAGTATCTCCAGAGAAGGAGATTCTGCAATCTATCTGGGTAGAGTGTTCCCATGCTTCATCATAGAAAATCTGTTTTCTTACAATATAACAAGCTTTGAAAGGTCACCATGCAATTATCCTAGAAAAATAATTTTAAATTTATATAAAGCTAAATTAAGACTATTCTAGCTGAGAGATAATTATATATACTTAAATAATGGTGAGGTGTCATTTTGCTGAATGTTACTTTATCTGTGGGTAACTAATAAATAAATAGTTCACTGTGAGTTAGCATACACCAAATAAAATTCTGTAGTAATATTATAATTGAGATTGTTCCTTTGCTTTTTTCACTTTTACATTACATCATCATTCCTGTTTAAGCTACAGTCAAGTGCTAATACTCAGCTCAAACTAAAAAGTCTGTAGTTCTATGCTTTGGTCAGGGGAGACTCCATCTATGGCTTCCTGTGGGGAGTTCAGCAGTGACAGTTGAGTCCGTAAAATAAAACTTCAAGGGAACAACTGGAAAATGCCAATATACTACAACTCTGTTTCACAGCATTAAGTCCTGGCTTGGGAAACATATTGTTCTTGTCTTCAGCAATAACCTGTGTTTTATTTGTGCTCTTTTTTTTTTGTCCATACACTGTAAACGGCTTTGGCATCAGAAATTAATTAGGTCTACTGTCCAAGTAGACAATCAGCTTCAGTCACTTATACAAGACAAATATGTCCCCTGCAGTAGTAAAGACTGAACAAACTAGGAGGAAAAAAAAAAATCAAAATAATTACAAATTTAGACTAACCCTTTCTCACAGGAGCCAGAACTGAACACAGATTATGTCAAACATGGTAATAAAATTGCACAATGCACTTGCACAGTGCACATGTTTCTGATGTCAGTGAGATGTAGTCCCTGGAGAGTAGTTCTGTAAAATCATAAGTTAGTATCATTCACATGCTTTGCTGTATTATGTACTATTATTTTATATATATTTTAATTTAATCAATTTGGGTTTTAGTCCCATTTAAATTGCTCAAATTATGATAATTTTGCTTACTCTGGAGCTTTCAGGACAGGACTGTATAAAAATGTAAACTATTGAAAAATATGGTTTACAGCAATTTACAATATGGGAAAAGGTGCTGAGAGCCACTTTGCTAGGTATATGTGGGCTTCCAAGATTCTTTTTTTCATTCTCACAAATAAAAAAAAGGTCAGTCCAAAAGTTCATTCATAATATTAATTCCCTGGTACTTAAAAAACATGAACTGAGAAAATGAGTGGCATTAAAATAGAATTAAAGTTTTGTTTCAGTTCCAGGGCTAAAGTAGCAAGTGTAGATTTCCTTACTATTAATGTCTGTGTTAAGCTTTCTCACCTGACTGATGTTTTGCTCCATTTGTACCGATGTCATTTGTACCAATGTTCTTAGAGAGGTGAATCTTGCTGTTAAAAAGACTGAAAACACCAATTCCAATCCTTCAGGCAGATGAATAAGCATCAGATCTTGATGTTTGCTTGACTAGACCCAATGGCCGTTCTGTTTTTTCACATTCCAGATTCTATTTACAACACTGTAATTTAAATAATTCATATCAAAATTGTTTTACTATTATTATTTAGAACTGAGATTTCAGTTGCTCTGAGGCTTCCTTTGGGATTAGAATCTTATTCTGCATAAGCATTCTGCAGGAAGGCATATCTTCAGATCCAGGCTGTCCATATCTCATGCATAATATGTGCCATAGAACCCCTACCATAAGAACCCAAACCACCCTATTTAGGAGTCCAAGGGTATATCTGCATTAGCATTTTAATCTGGATTGGGAGTGCACTTCTGAAGAGAATTGCTTGATCATGATAATTTAATGCTCTTCAGTTCTCACCCTGGAGCAGTCTGAAAACTCACAGATTAAACTCCCTTTGGATGTAGATAAATCAGAATTTGTACTCCAAGACTGACCCAAATACACTCCCTTCACCAACAGGCCATGTGCCCAGACTAGAGGTAGTAAAAGACAAAAAAAAATGTGTAATGTAATTTTTACAGACAAATCTTTACTCTGAGCTCATCCAGTAGAATTAACTTCTACTTTGCTTGCTTTTTCATCAGGCTTCCAGGACTCTCACTCCAGGCTATATGGCTATTTCAGGAGCAACAAAGAACTATTATTTACTATATCCCACTGAATTAGAGTCAGCATCTTCTCTATACAGATTGAACAGAAGCCCTTCTCTTTTCCATGCAATCATGGCTAGTGTCCACTGGTATAGTGTTCAACTTCGCTCTTGACAACATTTCAGGGTTTTGTAGGATTCAGCTGAACTGTAAGATTGTTCTCACAGTTTAAGATGAAGGGTTAGATCTGGTCCACACTACAAAATTCTGGGAAAAAAAGTCAGTACAGAACTACGATGAAATGTAGCATGCTTTGTTTTCAAGGCTGTGGGGAAAGCAGTCCAGTTTCTGCAAGTACCAGCTGCTGCTTTGAAGAGGTATTTAAACTGATGTGTAAAAGAAAATCAGGAAAACAGATATGCCATTACGCTGCTATTATATCATAGAATCATAGAATCATTAGGTTGGAAAAGACCTTTAAAATCATTGAGTCCAACTTGCAACCTAGTCCACCACTAAATAATATCAGCACCATATCTATACATCTTTTAAATACCTTCAGGAATGGTACTCAAACACTTCCCTGGGCAGCCTGTTCCAATACTTAACAGCCCTTTGGGTAAAGAAAATTCCCCTACTGCCCTCTACAACTTGAGGATGTTTCCTGATGTCCTATCTTTTTTGACTTGGAAGAACAGACAGGCCTCCAACTTGCTGCAACCCCTTTTCAGGTAGCTGTAGAAAGTGATAAACTCTCCTCTGAGCCCCATTCTCTCCAGCCTAAACAATCTCATTTTCATCAACTGCTCCTCACAGGACTTGTTTGCTACATCCTTCACCAACTTTGTTCCTTTTCTTTGGGCATGCTCCAGCAACCCAGTGTGTTTCTTGTAGTGAGAGGCCCAAAACTGAACACAGTATTCCAGATGCAGCCTCCCCAGTACCAAGCACAGGGTGACATTCACCTCCCTACTGCTACTAGCCACACTATTTCTGATACATGTCAGAATGCCATTGGTGTTCTTGGCTGCCTGGACACACCAATATTCAGCCAGCTGTCAACCAACAGTTCCAGATCCTTTTCTACTGGGCAGCTTTCCAGCCACTCTTCCCATATCGTATGAGGTTGTTTTGATGGAAGTGCAGAACCTGGCACTTAGCCTTGTTGAACCTCATACCACTGGCCTCAGCCCAATAATCCAGTCTTTCCAGATCTGTCTGTAAAGTCTTCCTATCCTCAAGCAGATATTTCAGTCAGTGTCATTTGCAAACTTACTGATCCCCTCATCTTGATCCCCTCACTCAGATCACTGATAAAGATATTAATGAGAACTGGCCCCAGCACTGAGCCCTGGGGAACTTCACTTGTGACTAGGAACCAACTGGATTTAACTTCATTTACTAGCACTCTTTCAGCTTGATCATTCAGCCAGTATTTTACCCAGGCAAGACTACACTCATCCAAGCCACGAGCAGCCAGATTCTCCAGGAAACTGCCGTGGGAAACAGAGTCAAAGGCTTTACTAGTGTCTAGGTAGACAAAATCTACAGCCTTTTCCTCATCTACTAAGCAGGTCACCTTGTTGCAGAACAGGAAAAGATTAGGTAATCAGGACTTGCCTTTCATAAACTCATGTACATTGGGCCTGAACACCTGGTTGTCCTATATGTGCTGTGTAATGGCAGTCAAGATTATCTACTCCTTCTCAAGCACTGAGCTCAGTCTAACAGGCCTGTAGTTCCCTGGATCCCACTTCCAGACCTTGCATATGGGAATCCCATTTGCTAACTTCCAGTCAGTTCTGACCTCTCCAGTTATCTAGGACTGCTGGTAAGTGATCAAAAGTGTCTTGGTGAGTACTTGTGTTGGCTACCTCAGCAGCCCAGTTGTATTCCTTCCAGTCCCATAGACTTCTGTGTGTACTCACCATTAAATAAAGATTTAATTCTGACACACATGAACAACATATATAATTATTTATAGTCACTTTTCAATGAATCTTTCCACATCAGGAATTCAGATGTAAAAATTCAGCTGGTCCTGTGTTATTCTGACAATACTCTACTGAATTATCCTGGCTTCTGTATCAATATTTTGTTGTTGAATTTCATAGAAAACAACACAAAGCCAATTGCTCTCAGTGTAAAAAAGCATTAAACATCCAGCTTCATTATTGTGCTTTGTGATGACTGATTTCCAAATCCCATATAATAGCTCAATGGAAATAATGCCTCATCAGATGTAACAAATGCCACAGACACTAGAGATAACGAGTACAAAAGTACTGAGAGAAAAGTAAACCAAGCCTCACTGCAAGAAAAAAAAAAAAAAAAAAGAAAAAGAAAAAGAAAGAAAGAAGATGAAACAAGAGCTGAAACAGTAAGTCCTAAAATAAAGTCAAAAGGGCACACAGATGCATCCAGAGGGACTAGCTAGCACACAGGAATGTGAAAGGAAAGATGCTGGCTTAGCAGGCTCTGGAAGAAAGTATAAAAATAAAGTGTCTGCCATGTAGACATTGTATCGATTGTGGGTGATTGAAGAGGCTGAAATTACAAGTTATGTAGCTTTTATAATTTCCAAAAGCCCCACCCACAATCTGTGTGTAGATTAGTTTAAGTTTGGCTTCTAATTCGGTCAGGAAAATATTCATGAGGATTCCTTTTCTTGTAATTCAGGAAAAAATCAGAAAAATTGAAAGGTTTGGGCATGAAACAGCTTTGCCCTACTTACAGATGGGAGACTGTCTCTTTCATGGCAGTGGCCACAGTCCAGTGCCTGCCAGAGTCCAAGATCGCTGTAGGCACATCTTTCACGAAGCCACAATCATGAAGCAAGGCAGGGGAAAGCCGGGGTGATCTGCGGTGTTCCCACGAATGGCTGCAGCTTACCGTTAGAGGCAGGTCCTGCAGCAAGAAGCCAGGATGCTCCTCAAGGTCCGGCTCAAAGTCCGTGCGAGGTTCGTGTCTCCAGGTCCGGTGCAGGTCCGTTCAGGTCCCAGTGCAGGTCTGAGTGCAGCTCCCAGTGAAGGTCCTTGCAAGTCCTGCTGCAATCTATCCAGCTGCCATATATAGACTGAGGCGATTTGTTCCCTCCCTGTTCAAGTCTACGGAGGGTGGGAGAAGGCACTTCACACCTATTGTACTAAGCCTCCGGTGACAGAGGTGGGGAGGGAGGAAGATCGTTTCCTGCCCCATTCACACCTCTGGTGGGTCAGTGGACTGGGGGGTGCCCTGCCAAAGTTCACACCCCATTCAAACCTCTGCCCTGCCCCGCCACAGACATGCATATAAGTTACAACATTATACGTCTGAAACAATGAAGAAAATGGAAAATAAAAAAATGGATCATCTAGACAAAGATAAATATGTGACAGTGAAAAGTGTCTCTTGCACATACACAAAAGAGCAAAATACTGTTTACCATATTTAATGCCAGGATTCCTTATAACACTTTGATGCATGTGAAGTCCTGATGGTGTCCTTTGAAAGGGTGATCCCCAGGTCTTACTATAATCTTACAGACAAATTGGGGGAATTATTCTGATAATTTAACTTGTAATTTTGAACTGAAGGTCTAGGTTCAATTCTAATTAAGAACTACCACATGACTCCTTCAGGCATTCATAGATAAAATTATTGAATCTTTAACCTTAGCTCTATATCACAAACCAAATCAGTTGCTGTTTGTATGTCAAAGGCCAGTATATCACAGAACCACAGAATCATTTCAGTTGGAAAAGACCTTTAAGATCAAGTCCAAACATTATCTAAGTCTACCAAGTTTAGTTCTAAACCATATTCCTTGTACTCTTAGTACCTTTGGATGTATATCATCCAGACCCATAGACGTGTATGTTTAAGTGGTGCAACAGGTCACTAACCATCTCCTCTTGGATTATGGGCACTTCATTCTGCTCCCCATCCCTATCTTTTAGCTCAAGTTGCTGGGTATTCAGCAAACAACTGATTACTTAAAGACTGAGACAAAGAAAGTATTGAGTACATCAGCCTTTTCCTCATGCTTGACCACAATGTACCCCCTCTGCATTCTAAAAAAAAGACAAACATCTTCCTAGTCCCCCTTTTGTTGCTGATATATTTGTAGAAGCATTTCTCATTGTCTTTAACAGCTGAAGCCAAATTAATTTCCAACTGGCCTTTGGCCCTTCTTTTTCCTGGCATATCCTCATAACAACCCCATAGTCCTCCTGAGTTTCTTCTTCCTTCTTCCAACAACCATAAATGATCCTTTTCTCCCCGACGTGCAACAAAATGTCTCTGTTCAACCAGACTAACCTTCTTTCCCACCAGTTCATCTTTTGGCACATGTGGACAGCCTGCTCCTGCCTTTAAGAGTTCCCTCTTGAACAGTGTTCAATTTTCTTGGATTTCATGGCCCCTCAGGACTGCCTCCCAAGAGCCTCTGTCAACCAATCACCAAAACGAGCCAAAGTCTGCCAGTTGGAAGTTCCAAGTGGTGGTACCACTGACCCTCCTCTTTACTTCTTGATGAGAACTCTATCATTTTGTGATCACTATTCCCAAGACAGCCCCCAACCATTACAATGCCCACAAGTTCTTCTCTGTTCACAAACAGCAGGTCCAGCAGGGCACCTTCTCTAGTTGTCCCTCTTACCAGCTGTGTCAGGTGTTTATTCTCCACACAATCTAGGAATTTCTGTGAGTGCTCCCTCTCTGCTGTGTTTTATTTCCAGAAGACATCAGGGAAGTAGAAGCCCCCCACAAGAATAATGGCTAGTGGTCACAAGATTTCTCCCAGTTGCCTAAAGAGTAGTTTATGCCTCTTCACTCTGGTTGGGCAGACTACAACAGAACCCTACCATGATATGTGCCTTGTTGGTCTTCTCACTTATTCTTACCCATAAACAATCAATCCTATCATCAACACCATTAAGCTCAAGACAACCAAACAAACCACTCCCTGCCATGCAGGGCCACGCCACCATCTCTCCTTCCTTGCCTATCCTTTCTGAAGAGTTTACAGCTATTGATCGAGACACTCCAGTTGCATCAGACATCGCATCATGTTTCAGTGATGGCCACTAGATCATAGTTTTCCTGGTGCACAATGGCTTCCAGCTCCTCCTGTTTGTTTCCTGCGCTGTGTGTGTTACTGTGGATCCATTCCAGCTGGTCTAATGGCCCCACTACCTTTCTGAAGGGGAAGTCTTAATCCCTATCTGACAATTCTCAGGTGCTTCTGTGGTTCAGCAGTAATCCTTGCTGCTGCACAAATCTCCATTTCCTATACCCACTGATATGGCAGACCAGCAGGCCACTCTAGGGTGTCATCCTTCAAGTAACGGTGTGCAGTGCTCAGGCTTGTTTCTAGCAACCCCCATTTTGTGCCCTACCTCCTTCCAATCTAGTTTAAAGATCTTCCAAAGAACCCTGATCATTCCTGTGCTAGGACCCCTTTCCTCCTTTGAGAAAAGTGTATCCTATTTTTTGCCAGCAGGCCCAGTGTCCTGTAAATCAACTCATGATTACAGAACCCAAAGTCCTGCTGGTGACAGCAGGCTTGGAGCCAGGCACTGATCTGCTGGCTCTTCCTCTTTATTCACTTACCACTCCCTGCAAATAAGTGGGATATATTAAAACAATACTTATGCTTCCATATACAGCAATGTTTCTACATAAGACTTTTTAATGCAGCATGTATGCTATCTTTTCCCATGCTCCAACTCATACCACCACATACATAGGAAAACAAAACCCAAACCAAGCCAACCTACCAAAAAGTAAAAAAAAAAACCAAAAAAAAAAAGAACCAAGCAGAAAAATCCACAAAAAACCAAAAATCCACAAAAAACCCCCAAAAAACCAACCAACCAAACAAAAAAGATATGGTGAGAAATTGAATAAAAGTCTGTGTTACACTTTTAACAGAAAACAAAATGTAATTATGATTGCAATAGAAATTATTAATTACTAGTCAATCACACTGTACTCAAAACTTCATGTATAACTCAGGCCCAGAACAACCAAATATGACAAAATACTTAAGAAACTTTATATTTTGTATGGCATACTGTACTGCAAGGATTTTTAAGTACATTAATTCCTATTTGTCTTTATCTCCAGTCGGTAAAAAATATGGACTTGAGCAGGTTTTAAACTCATGATTATATGTAAAATTGTAGCATACTGTCATAGCTCCTGATGTGTTTGGAAAGAGACATAACAGAAACTAAATCCACCACATTTATGCTCAACTCCCCATGTTTTGTCAGCATAGAACTTCAACATGTTCTTGCTGAGGAAACCTTCTGTAACTGTGGCAGAAGAGGTGATCAAACACCCAATTATTCTTTCTAATTTTTTCAGACATATGGAAAAGATGAGTGAACTCATTAGTCTGTGTTTGTGTTCATCTGTTAATGGTAATCAAAGCACATGCTGCCTGCCATGGACATTCAAATCATCACAGAATTCTGTCAGGGATTTTGTCTTTTCCTTGTCTCTCTTATATAACTTAAAAAAAAAAAAAAAAAAACCAAAAAAAACCCCCAAACCCAGCTTTTGCTTTTAGCATCAGACAGAAGCCTGATTTTTGGTCGTATCATCAGGGCAAGCAAGTATAACATTACACTGTAAGTAGGGTACTTAGCAACACTGTTACAGAGAAAAGCCTTTTTAAAAATTATTTTAATGAGGACTGAGTGTGACAGATTGTCTAACGAATGGATACTGCATCCTGGGTGAGTGTTGCAGGCAAAGCAGAGTTCACTGGAAAATAGTCCTAAAATAGCTAGTTAATAATGACTATTTTGCCATTTCAGATTTTAGTTTCTTGCTGTATTGTTCTTTCTTCTCTCACTCCTTGTATGCTCGATGTCCACTGCTCATAAGCAGTGGAACTATAAAATAACCTTCCTTGTTTCACAGTGTTTGCTCTAAGTAACTAGCAGTTAAAAATATGGACAGAGAAATAAATTTGCACAAGTCAGACTACAGGAAAGTAGGCATATAGCCATTACAGAAATTATTATAAGATCATTTAATGAAATAAAACGTCAAAAGTTTAATGGAGGTTAAAAATTAGGATCTTAATCATACAAATATTTATGACTTGATTCTCATCTTCTTAGTTTCACGTATGATTAAATTATGTGAAAGTTAGTTCTGTTTATTGGGATTCCATGGCAAGGTTTTGGTAGCAGGAGGGCTGGAGGCTGGCCCGTGTGATCACACACCAGAAACTGCTCCTATATTGAACAGAACCAGTTCTAGCCAGCTTTTAGCTCATCCTGCCACAGCCCAAAGCTGAGTCCATCATAGATGCTAGTGCCCTGCAGACACTAAGGTCAGAGAAGAAGAAAGGGGAGATGTTCCTGCAATAGGAGAAGCCCGTGAGTTGCTTCCCTACAGCCCATGGAGATTCACAGCAAAGCAGATATCCATGCTGCAGCCCATGGAGAAACCCATGCTGTAGCAGGTGGACATGACCTGAGGGAAATTGAAGCCCAGAAAAAGCCTATGAAGAAGTAGATTTTCTGGCAGGAACTGAGGCCTATGCAGAGGAGCCCACACAGCAGCAGTCCAGTCTTGATGGACTACACTCCATGGAAAGAATCAATGCCAGAGCATTTCTTGAAAAATTGAAGCCCATGGGAAGAACTCGTGTTGAAGCAGTTTATGAAAAACTGTATGTTGTGGGAGACATCCCTTGCTGGACCAGGGATTAAAACACAAGGATGAAACTATATGAACTGACCACAACTCCCACTCTCCATTCTCTCTGTGGTACAGTAGAGAGAGAAGGAAGTAAAGTTGGGAGTGAAGATGACCCTGCGAAGGAGTTGAGGAGTGGGGCAAAGAGTGCTTTTAGTTTTGCTGGCAATAAATTAAATTAATTTCCTCCAAGGCAAGTATCCTTTACCTTGACAGTAATTGGTTAGTGATCTTCCTGTTCTTATCACATTTACTGAGCTTTTCCATCATATTTTCTTCCTGTGTGCTGCTGATAGTGCAGCTTGGTAGACACCTAGCAGCCAGCTAAGGTCAGTCCTCCACGATGCTGTTATACCAACATGAAATTGCAAGTGTAAAAAAAACCAAACAAACCACAACTATTTTTCATTGAAAATCAAACATTTGAAGTCAGTTACAGATCAGCTTATTTTACATAAACTTTCTGTGACTATAGCTCCAGAATTTTACAAGTTTAAATCTCTGCTAACAAGACACATTCCAAAACACCTTAGTATCATTGAGGGTGAATGGTTTTCCTCATTTTTTTTATGTGTGCTTGATCAGAACACAGAAACAAATAATCTCTAGAGGTGCCTGTACAAAATGACTCTGAGCCCTAGTTAAAAACATACAGCTAAACACATAAAGTAGATGCTGTAAACACATCTGTGTGACCGGAATGACTCAGCTCTGGCAGAAGAGGCAAAGACTCATTACATCCCAGGCAGAACTGCACAAGAGAGCAGTGTGCTGTGGCTTAACGACCAGAAGATTGCCTGGGAAGGGAAGAGGATGATTTTTTTCTTTTTTTTCAGTTAAGTGGAGCAAATTCACTGGTGAAGATCATTTCCCCCAAAGACTGTTAGCATCATGATTAGTAAGAGCCTAATTTGTTGCTTCTGAAAGGAAAGCCGTTCCACAGTTCTGCTATGTAGTGAGTGACTGCAATAGCCAGTGAGCACTGACTCACAGTAGATGGGAATGACTGATGACAGCACTGAGGGAGGTGCTTAAAACCAGAATAGGGAAGGGTTTGTCACACCCTTGCCCTCAGCTTTCTTTTTATTAAATTTGGTAAGACTCCATTCCAGCTATTACACTGATTTAAAGTAGCTCCCTTAATCTCTTTTGCACCTAACTTCAAACCTCATTTTTTCCTATTTTTGACAGAAAGCCCATTTACTCGTTATATATACCTGCTGTCTGCTGATAGCTACATGCCTCTGAAGGAAGAACTGAAAAGCTAAAGTCCTTTGATATGTAAATCCTGGGATGCTGTCAGTGAAGCTAATGCCAGCTTCGCTAGTACACAGCTGCCTCCATTTGTGAGATCTCGTTCATTTCTGGCTGACTTTGAATACTTCACTAATATTATTTTCTTCTGTCTTTACTCCTATGCTGGTATGTATGTATGTATGTCCTAGTATTTCTTACATGTTTGATGAGAAATAATTGTCATTCATTTAAAAGTACTTCTAACGAGAGTCACACCATGTCCTGAAACGGATGTGCATTGAGAAAATAGAAATACACCATGTTCACAACATGCCACAGCCACAGTATATGAAGAGTTCTCAGGGTTACTTTCAGTCCACAAAGAAGACTTTCTGACTAAATCCAGGGAAAGCCAGTGAGAGATAAGCACCTCACACCCACTGTGTTTCTCTGAACAGATTTTGAGAATTTCCGACAAAGCTAAGTTCAGTCTTGATGAAAGTGCCTGAAGCTCTGCCAGCTTTGGACTGTTAACACTAAGGTGAATTTGTTTCAGTATTTTGAAAACTAAACAAACAAAAATCAGCCTCATTACATTTAAAATAATACTGTCGTTTTTCAACAAGAACCAATATGAAGGTGCATCAAACTTTCATTGCCTTGGGGGCTGGAAGAGATTACATTTCAGGGAAGCATGCTTTTCCTTCAGACTCATGTGGAAAAGAGGAAAAAGTGATCTCTGGTGTTCTCTGCCAGCACTGGTGTCTCTCAGAATCTCTGCCTCATGACATATCAAAGGAACAGCCTCTCCATTCTGCTGAAGAGAGAAAATTGTAACAGGTTTTCCCATGAGACCTCCAGCCATATTCACCACTTGACCAAAACATGCAGACATAAATAAAGACGTTCATATTTTGTATCTAGATACATATTCAGACAGGCATCTCAGTCTCAGTAATAAATAGTGATATGAGTTTGCATCAACTGCAAAACAACTTTTTTTTTTAATCAAAAACACTGCCAAAAGCATACTGTCTTCCAGAAGAAGTTATTTTCTGAGCACGAAAGAGACAAACGCAGGGGGAATCAGCCCACAGATTTCCAAATAAAATGCAATACTCAGCTTTCGAAACTCTGATATGAACACAGATATGCAGACTGCACTTTGAAAGAAATATCACCATCTGCATTGGCATTACTCAACTACCTAGCTTTGCAAAAAACAAAACTCAAGAGGATTTTTTTAATTATTTCCTGTTGTGTCAGTATATAATGAATAGATGCGGCAAGATAGTTGTCTTCTGCAAAGAGCTAGTTGTCTTCTATGAAGTTCTGTGAAGTGCAGAGTCTTGTCTGTGATGCTGTGGAAGGTACAGGTGCTCACAAAGGAATATGCACACTGGCATGCCCTGCATTTTTTATTGAGGCAGAGGGGAAAATGTAACTATAGAAGGAATAATGAAGTATGCCTTACAGCTACACACACTGTATCTCTTGTACAAAATTCTCTTGCTGTTGGAATTAAAAGTGAGAAAGTAATCTTTTCTCTTTCTGACCATGATAAAATCTTTGTATATCAGAGAACCACCTTTATAGTGAACATGTCACTCACAGGCTTTTCCAGATGAAATGAAAGCACATGATGTGAAAATGTGGTCAGGGTTCACATTTGTTTAATATTTGCAAACAAGCTGTGTTTACTAGAATTCCAGTTACTACTATGTCAGTTAACAGCACTCCTGAGAAGTCTAAGTATTCGGGTAATATTCCAAAAACCACACTGAGTCATCTGCCGAATGGTAGAAAGCATTCCAGAATAGGAAAACCATATTAATGCAGCTTTCTATTAAAATAGCCTAAGTTTACTTCAACTAAAATTCTTTAGCAACAAAATGGATTTTAAGCTAAACTTGTTACTTCCAACAGCAGACTCATCAAAACTTCAATACATTTTGAATGAAAGCTTTAATACATAATTAATATAAACTTAAATCAAATTGTACTGCTGCATGCCTTGGAATAAATACTTCCATCAGAAAAACAATCCCACACCTCCTCTTAAACCATGCAACAACATTGAGACATACCCATGCACTATAAAATCCAAAGTTTTTATGGCAAGACCTATAAAGAGCATCATTTTTTTTCTAATTTTCTCTTTGCCTAATAGAGATAAAAGGAAAGGTTAAGCCACATAAATGAAAGAATGGGACACAGGAGTTGTTATTCCTGAATTTTTAAGTGTAAATTAATCTGAAGTAACAGTAATTCAGCAGCACATTTGGAGATCCACATTGTGGATATTGTCTATCTAAACTTTTGATAAGCCTTTGACACTGTTTTATGCAGAATTCTCATGGACAAATTGACGCTCATGGCTTGGACCAGTAAAACTCTTCTGTCCAGCCAGTGCTGGACAAAACTCTTTTGTCCAGTGCTGGACAAAAGGGCCCAAAGCTTGGCTGCCAGTGGAGTTAAATCCAAGTAGTGTTCCTCAGGGATCAGTGCTGGGACCACTTCTGTTTAACATCTTTATTGATGACCTTGATAAGGACATAGAGTATGTCATCAGTCAGTTTGCAGGTGACATCAAGTTAGGTGGCATTAATGATCTCCATGAGGGTAGGGAGGCTCTACAGGACTTGGATAGATTGGATGGATGGACTAATGTTAATGGGATGAGTTTCAACAAGGTCAAATGTCAGGTTTTGCATATGGGTCATGACAACCCTATGCAATGCTACAGGCTTGGGGAAGTGTGGTTGGAAAGCTGTCTGGCAGAATGGGACCTGGGGTTATTAATTGACAAGTGGCTAAGTATGAGCAAGCAGTGTGCCCAGGTGGAAAAGAAAGCAAATGGCATCCTGGCTTGTATTAGAAATGCTGTGTCCATCAGGAATAGAGGCATGATTGTTCCCTTGCACTCTGCTCTGGTGAGGCCACACCTCGAGTATTGCATTCAGTTTGGGGCAACTCACTACAAGAGAGGTGCTGGAGAAGTGCTGGAGTAGTACAGAGGAGGACAAAGAAGCTGGTGAAGGGCCTGGAGAATAAATCTTATGAAGAGTGGCAGAAGGAGCAGGGGCTTCTTTAGTCTGAAAAAGAGGAGGCTAAGGAGACACCTCATTGCTCTCAACAACTACTTGGAAGGTCATTGTAGAGAGGTTGGTGCTGGTCTCTTCTCAGAAATAATTACTGATAGAACAAGAGGGAACAGCCTCAGACTGCAATAGCTTGGTCTATACTGGACACTAGGAAAAACATTTTTGCAGAAAGAGTAGACAGACACTGGAATAGGCTGCCAAGGGAGAGGGTTTAATCACCAATCCTGGATGTGTTTAAAAGTCATTTAGATGTGGTGCTTGGGGATATGGTTTAGGGGTTAACTTTGTAGAGTAGTGTCAATGGTTGGACTTGACGATCCCAGGGGTCTTTTCCAACCTGAATTATCTTACAATTTTATGAGAGAATTACTTATAGCCACTTGCTTAAACAGACTTATTAAATGTGGGCATGGCTAGTGAAGCTAGGCTTCATCATTTCAAAAATACACAGATTTAAACAAAAACTTGTTCACAAATCTACTGAAAATTCACAGAATCATAGAATGGTTTATGTTGGAAGAGACCTCAAAGATCACCCAGTTCCAACCCCCCCACCATAGGCAGGGACACCTCCTACTAGATCAGGATGCTCAAGACCTCATCCAGCCTGGCCTTGAACACCTTCAGGGAAAGAGCAGCCACAACCTCCCTGGGCAACCTGTTTCAGCATCTTGCCACCCTCTTTGTGAAGAACTTTCTCCTAACATCCTGTTTAAATCTACCCCTCTGCCAGTTTAAAGCCATTACCCCTCATCCTGTCATTACAAGACCTTGTGAATAGTTCCTCCCCAGCCTTCCTGTAGGCCCCCTTCAGATAATGAAAGGATACTATAAGGTGTCCTCTAAGCTTTCTTTTCTCCAGGCTGAAAAGCCCCAACTCTCTCAGCCTGTGCTCATAGCAGAGGTGCTCCAGCCCTCTGGTCATCTTTGTGGCCCTCCTCTGGACTCTCTCCAACAGTTCCATGTCTTTCTTGTGCTGGGGGCTCCAGAACTGCACACAGTACTCCAGGTGGGGTCTGACCTCCCTTGCCTTGCTGGTAATGCTTCTCTTAATGCAGCCCAGGACACAGTTGTTGTTTGGGCCACGTGTGTACACTGTTGGCTCATGTTGAGCTTCTCTTCTACCCAGACCCCCAGGTCCTTTTCCTCAGGGTTCTCTCCAGCCACTCGCCACCCAGACTGGGTTTGTGTTTGGGATTGCAGCGACCCAGGTGCAGGACCTTACACTTGACCTTGTTTAATTTCATGAGGTTGGCCTGGGCCCACCTCTCCAGCCTGTGCAGGTTCCTCTGGATGGCATCCCTGCCCTCCAGCAAGTCAACTGTGCCACACAGCTTGGTGTCATCTGCAAACTTGCTGAGCGTGCACTCAGTTCCTCTGTCCATGTCGCTGACAAAGATGTTAAACAGCACTGGTCCCAGCACTGACCCCTGAGGGATGCCACTTGTCACTGGTCTCCAGGTAGACATTGTGTCCTTGATCACCACTCTCTGTGTGTGACCATCCAGCCAATTCCTTATCCAGTGAGTTGTCCACCCATCAAGTCCATGTTTTTCCAGCTTGGTGACCAGGATGTCATGTGGGACAGAGTCAAAGGCCTTACTCAGGTCCAGGTAGATGACATCAGTTGCCCTTCCCTTGTCCACCACTGCTGTGACTTCATCAAAGAAAGCTACCAAATTAGTCAGGCATGATTTGCCCTTGGTGAAGCCATGATGGTTGGCATCAGACACCTCTGCTTTGTTCTCCATCTGCCTTAGCAGAACCTTCAAGAGGATCTGCTTCATGGTCTTTCCAGGCACAGAGGTGAGGCTGACTGGTCTGTAGTTCCTGGGGTCATCCTTTTTTCCCTTCTTGATGATAGGTGTTATATTTGCCCTTTTCCAGTCAGCAGGAACTTCACCAGTCTGCCATCACCTTTCAAATATGATGGACAGTGTTTTGGCAACTTCATCTGCCAGTTCCCTTAGGACCCATGGGTGAATCTCATCAGGTCCCATGGACCTGTGCACGTTCAGGTTCCTTAGCTGCTCACGAACACGATCTTCAATTACAGTGGGCAGGTTTTCACTCCCCCAGTCCATACTTTCCCACTGGAATTTGGACATGGTGGCTGGAGCACTTGCTGATGAAGACTAAGACAAAGAAGTCATTGAGCACCTGTGTTGGTTTGAGCTAATTGGAGGATTTGAGTGAGAAATTAGACTATTGGCTGAGAGAGATAATCACAGTGTGTCACTTCACCGAGTTTTACTGAGAAGAAAAAAAAATTGTTTTTAAGAACTGTTCTCAAAACAACCAGATTAGCAGAGGGCTTCTGACCGTTCAGCGTGGCAACTGCTTCTCCTTTGTCTCCTTTGTGTCTCTGTCTTTTAGCTAATTCAGAGTAAAATTACTAACTCCTTCCTGCCACTAATCTCCCTGACCGATCTATTTCAGCTTATCTGCAGCATCAACTGGTGGTGAGATAAGACTGGGGAAGGGGGGAAAGGTGGTAGGGAGGGGTTTGGTTACCCTCTCTTGGGGATTTTGATCTCCGGGAGAGGTGTGGTGTCTGTATTACCTTTTCATTGTATATATCTTTAAATATGTGTTATATCTTGTAAATATTTGCTTGTATATTGTGAATTGCTGTAAATATAAAGCTTCATTTGTTAACTTCCAGTGTTTTTTGAGTCCTAGCCGGGGTTTACAAAAGGTGGGGGGGCAGGTAACTGCTAAACCACTACAGCACCTCAGCATTATCCACGTCCCCTGTCACCAGTTATCTATTTCCCTTCTGAAGGGGTCCCACATTCTCCCTACTTCTTCTTTTTCTCATATACCTGAAGAAATTCTTCTTGTTCCCCTTCTTAGGGGGAAATTAAGCCTTCTTAATTCTTAACAGACAATAAACCACAGCAAATGAGCATTGGAGACCGGGAAAAACACAGGCATGGAGATTGTGGATAAGGAAACCACAGAAGTTACTTTAGAAAGCCTTGGCATAGAGAGATTCAAATTTCTGCTGAGTGACAAGCCTGTATTGTTAACTTGAAGGCTGCACACGTGAAATATGTGATAACACTTTCTTTACATTAAAAAATTGTCAGGATGAGAAATTATGTGGTGAAAAAAAAAAAGAAACATATATAGCTTTCATGTAGTACCTTTATATATTGTCTACCAGAGTGTGCTATTACACACGACACACTTAAGCATACCAGCAGATCCTCAAACCTGTTTGTGTTAATCTTATGGTTTCGAAGCTAAATTTGTGTTTTCAACAGCAGTTCATTTTCCTAATCTGTAGCCTTGTTGAGGTAACTGAAAAGGAATATGGGAGAGAGACTTACGAGTGGAAATGAAAACTACAATAGGTTTGGTGCTACAAGTTAGCAAATAGGTAAACACAGAGTTTCACAGATTTTTGCAATGTATGAGTAGTGTGCCAGTTTGCAGGTCATGCAAACATCCAATCTGCCATTAAAACAGGAAAACCTCAGAGAGGTTTCTCTTAATAGCAAGAGGGCTTTTTGTACTACCACTGTCAATGTCATTATCTTCATGAAAAATCACCTTGTTCTAAGTAAAGCAGCCTGATTAATTAGGAATCACACCAGTTGTGTCCCTGTGAATCTAGCTTCAAATGAGGACACAAAAGTGAGTATATAACTGATGTAGACCAACCTATGAGCTCATAATCTGCTCACATTGACAGCCCATAATGTATGGCAGTTTGGCCTGACAGGTAATTCTTTCCCTGTTCATTTTATATTTTATTGTTCCAAAGTTATGGATCAATCATATTCTCAAAAAAAAAANGGGTAGTTTCAAGAGGAAGAAGAGTACATAATGCTTTCATGCAGCCCAGGGCTGACAAACACTATTGTGAATCCATATTTTAAAAAAAAAAAAAAAAAAAAAAAAAGTAACTAGGATGCACTTGGAGAGAAAATTAAAGTTAATTTGTCTTTGCCCAGTTTTGAAGGCACTGGCAAAAGAAAATTAATACATTTATCTTAGTTTCATTACCCAGAATTAAGAAGGTGTAGTACCTCATTATTTGACATTATTTTAAATTCATTTTAAGTGTAACTACACTACTGCAAGAAACTTAAGATACCTTTTTTTTTCCACTAACAGTGGATCTAACAGTCAACCAGGGTCATTTAATAACAGTGATTAGAAGACTTCACGTGCTCATATAGGAAAATTTAATATTCTGTCATTTTTCAGTTAATGAAACACAAAGATGTAAAGCTAATAATTTTGAACTGAAACACACATACACGCATTTAAGCATCACTTAAGTAGTCTTTTCATTTTTATCACCAAATCTCTCACTGAATTTGGGAGCCAAAAAACCCATGTCTCAAAGTCAGACTTTTATTTAGTTATCTACACAAAAGAATTTGGACCAAAATTTACTTATCTAAGGTCACCTAGAAAATTCAGTTGGGCAAAGCATAAACCCATGTTTTCCAGTGCTGATCATTAAATATAAGAAAATCCTGTCTACTTCAGAGACAGTATCTAGTTCTCACAAATTAAGTCTCTACATAGTCAGCTTTCCATTCACACAAGGAAGACATATAGGCATATGCTTTTACATTGTACAGACTCAGCTTTTTCTGATTCTTTGTATTTACACACAGATAAAACTGTTGTTTCCTTTATTTATAGTTCTCAAGAACAGCCAAAGTCCAAAAGTATGAGGCTTACGCCTTATCAATCTTGTTGAAAGGTACAGTATGGTTGATTTAAGAAAGCAATGATGCAGCATATTGACTGATTTGAGGCTAGGTGTCTCAAGAGACACCAGTCCTTTGGAAAGTAAAGATGGATGACTAACAAAAATGAGAAGACAGGTTAAAATACTTCCTGCCAATCCACTGATTAGGATTTTTTTTTTTTT
>VWZI01005128.1:24220-47229 GCA_013396835.1 Psilopogon haemacephalus
AAAAAAAAAAAGCCCTGCAAGAGCTGACTATCTACAATGATCATACAAAGCAGGTTTTTTTCCTCCTTGGATTATTTCACTGTCTGAATTCTGTCACTGAACTGTCACACTGATGGGTTCAGAGCTGATGTCCAAAGGCATCCCTGCACTCAAGTACATCCCATTAAAGTCAATAATATACCATGCATCCTCTGGCTCTACAACGGCATGTGACCACACAATCAGAGCCTACACATTATCTGGCTCTCATTATTGCTACATGGAACAGTCTTTCGTGGTCACTTTATAGGCTCAGATAATACTGTTACATCTGTCCTGGAAGGCTGATAGGCCTATTAGATGTCCTGGTTTGCCCCACCCTTCTGCTGATGGGGAAAGTAAAGGCAGGAGGAAAACAAAGTTTGAGCCATTATGTCCCCTCCCAAAGTGATTAACAGGTACCCACAGGTGATTGGTGAATCTCTGTGGCCAAAGGAGCCATTGCACTCAGGCAAGTAATATAAACTGAGCCATGCTGCAAGCAGTAGAGCTGTTCTGTGCTGCCTCTGCCCCACTGGTCTGCCTCAGTGTGTGCTGCTCTGCTCTACGGACTGCTCAGCTTGAACAACACAGTCTGCTCTGCCTCCTGCTTCAGACCAGTTTAGCCCTGATGTTTTGGGCTTGAACAACCTGGAAACTTAAGTGCCTGAAGTTTCCCAGGAGAAGGCATTAAGTGCCTTGTGATGTGGTGAGAAATGCCACCAACATTGTGCTCTCTGCACATCTGCAAGAGATCCTGCCTGCACCTCTGCAAACCTCCATGCCAAGAGGAATCAGGAGCAGGTCAGAGATCATCTTCCTCTTTCCCAGCACCCTGCTAAAGTCAGGGAAGGTCTGGAAGCCTCTCAACAGCTATCAAGAGGCTGAGCAGCTCCAACACTACCAGAAAGGAGCCAGGGCCTATCCCTGAATTCTACTCCGTCGCTTTGAGTAAAACACTTTCCCTAGGGCTCCAGGCTGCCTATTTATAAGTGGGGCAAAGCCATTTGTGGCTAAACATTTCCAATATTCTGATTTTCCTGAATTACTAAATTGCCTGTAAGCATCCTTTTTATGATTTTCTCAATTGAATAAGGGCCCAAATTTACCTAGTTTGTACATAGTTTGTGGGCGGGGCTTATTGGAAATAAAATAAATATATTTTATAATTCCTGCCTTCTTAATTGCCCACAATCAATTCAATCTTGTTTTACAGACTAGGAAGAGGTGGATATATACAAACATAGAGCTCAATTCAAAACATGTCACTTACTGAAGTATGCATTGTTCAAAACAGCTTTCACAAACATCTTTTTGTTTTGCTTGTGGCTTCATGTTGACACAAAGATGGACACGCTGTGAGAAGAATTACTGCAGGAAGATTGCAAACAAACTCTCCGCATATGAATCTTATTATGGAATGGTTTGTAAACATCATTCAGGTCATTAAATGGCAAAAATTACTCATATAGAATCATAGAATCATAGAATGGTCTAGGTTGGAAGAGACCTCAAAGATCATCCAGTTCCAACATCCCGCCATAGGCAGGGACACCTCCCAGTAGATCAGGACGCTCAAGACCTCATCCAGCCTGGCCTTGAACACATCCAGGGAGGGAGCAGACACAACCTCCCTGGGCAACCTGTTCCAGTGCCTCACCACCCTCACTGTGAAGAATTTCTTCCTAACATCCCGTTCAAATCTCCCCTCTGCCAATCTGAACCCATTCCCCCTCATCCTGTCATTACAAGACCTTGTGAACAGCCCCTCCCCAGCCCTCCTGTAGGCCCCCCTCAGATACTGGTAGGCTGCTATAAGGTCTCCCCAAAGCCTTCTCTTCTCCAGGCTGAAAAGCCCCAACTTTCTCAGCCTGTCCTCATAGCAGAGGTGCTCCAGCCCTCTGATCATCTTTGTGGCCCTCCTCTGGACTCTCTCCAACAGTTCCATGTCCTTCTTGTGCTGGGGGCTCCAGAACTGCACACAGTACTCCAGGTGGGGTCTGACAAGAGCAGAGTAAAGGGNTGCCCCAGGTGCAGGACCTTACACTTGGCCTTGTTAAATTTCATGAGGTTAGCCTGGGCCCACCTCTCCAGCCTGTCCAGGTCCCTCTGGATGCCATCCCTGCCCTCCAGCAAGTCGACTGTGCCACACAGCTTGGTGTCATCTGCAAACTTGCTAAGGGTGCACTCGATTCCTCTGTCCACGTCACTGACAAAGATGTTAAACAGCACTGACCCCTGAGGGATGCCACTTGTCACTGGTCTCCAGGTGGACATTGTGCCCTTGATCACCACTCTCTGTGTGTGACCATCCAGCCAATTCCTTATCCAGCGAGCTGTCCACCCATCAAGTCCATGTTTTTCCAGCTTGGTGACCAGGGTGTCATGTGGTTTAAGGAATAAGGTGCAAACATTTTCAGTAAAAGACAGAAGGATAATTTTATGTTTAAAACTTTATTGGAGAAGATACTAGGCTGTGTATTCAGAAAAATATCACATTACCACCAGGAGAATTAAATTATATGGTATTCATAAGTCTTTTCCATTTCCAGGTGTCTCATTTATTATCCAGTTTTGCTGTCAGTGTCTCATTTCTTTTCTTTCCTCCTCCCAGATTCCTGTCTCTCTCTTTCCTGCTATTATTTCTTAGTAACTCCTGTTACATTTCTTCTCTGAACATTCATTTTGTTCATAAGACCATAGCAGTAAGGCTACACTTTCCTCTTCCAAACCTAGCTTACAAAAAATACCCCCATATTTCTGCTGGTAAATATTACTGACGTTGAAATTAGTGTCCTGACACAAAAGGTAAGAACACTCAAACTTTGCAGATGCTGTTCCCAGCTTGTATTTCATTCCTCTGCTGGTAAAGTGATCTCCTTCTGAATACATAACATTCTGTTATCCACAGAGAAATCCTGCTTTGAAAGGATGAGGAAAAACAAAACCATTTCTCTAATTCAAAATAAAAGTAGAGGGTATTGAGGGAAAATACATAAACTGATAGATAGAAATTTCTAGTTGTCTGATGCATATTTATAAATTGTGCTCAATATATAATCTAAAACCAAATTATAAAATACTGGAAGGGGTTGTTTTACTAAACAACTTAGTAAAAGGTGGAAAGATGGAGAAATTATGCTGCTAAGCCTAACTGGAATCATGCCTGAGCTTTTTTCTTTTGTAGTAAAAGTAGCTATAGCTGCAGTTCTCTGTCTTTGAGAAGCAGAACAGAACAATTAATAAAGTCAGAAGGAAAATTTACTAGAGTACTGGTGATGGTCAATATCAGTGTATGACTCAAAAGGTTATCTTGGCAATTGTAGAATACACATAGCATAAAGACAATGTTTTCTCCATACTAGAAGAATAAGACTATTCAGAACTACTGAAAAATTTATGCTGAGCTCATTCTATATTACCCCAAAAAGATGCTTAAGAACATCTACCTTTGCTTACATCCTTTAAATTCATGAAGTTAGGATAAAAGTAAAATACAAAATAGCTTGACCACTACTGGATTTTATGGATCAAGAGCAGAGTTTTCAGTTAAACTCAGGCTTTTGTTTTAGAAGGATATTCAATACCCATCTAAAGATTACAAGTGACAGGTACTCCCCCATCCCTAGGTGTTTCAATGATTAATCATCCTTACTCATTTCAAGTCTGGATTTGTCTGTACCTAGCTTCCAGCTGTGGGATTTCATTACACTTCTAGTTTACAGATTAAAGAGACTATCACTGACAGAAATCCTTTTTTTCCCCCCCATATATTTACTTATAGGCTTTTAAGACACATTTTAATTTCTTCTTCAACAATGTAAAGAGGCAAAGGTATAATTTAATGTTAACCAAGAGCTTAAAAACTTAACAATGATGTTTTCCTAGGATGACTGCTGAATTTAGGTATAAATAGTGAATCAACCATTATGAACACTATTTTCCACACCAATCACTGCATTATAAACATAGGAAGAGAAACACAGCACCTGTCAGACACACAACCATAGATTTTCCTTGGAAGTAGGCTGCTAACTCTTGCAATAGACATTTTTCCCCTCTCTAGGTATTTTGAAAGAGAATCCTTAATATTTCAGGGAAATTAGGAAGAAGAAAGATGAACTGTTTCCAGAACAACCTGCATAAAATGTCTGTTTCAGTACGAGCCAAAGTTCTGATGTCAATTTATATGAAGCTATTACAACCTAACAGCAATATGACTGCTTCTTCTGAAAGTTGTACACACACTCCAGGTGAATACAGCTTCCTCCCCAGAACAACTTACAAAGTACAAAGAACAGTATATAGTACAGGCTTAAGATTTTATCTGCATCTAGTGAAGACTATAAAATCCTGTCTGACCAGGACCCTCAAGGAGGCCAGGAGGCTATGCCTGGCCTTTCAGCAGCAGAAGGCATCCATCATCTCTATGTTATAAACAAAGACAGCAAGCTGTGGCATGAGACAAGAAAAAGGTGTTTTGGTATTTTTTATATACAGAATTGTACTGGGTTTCATTGGGGCGGAGTTAATTTTCTTCATAGCAACTTGTATAGGGCTATGTTTTGCATTTGTGTTGAAAATGGTGTTGATGACACAGAGATGTCTTTGTTATTGCTGAGAAGTACCTACACAGTGTCAAGGCCTTTTCTACTTCTCATCCTGCTCCACCAGCAAATACATTGTGGGTACAATGAGGCTGGGACAGTGTTGCGATTATCAATTTTTATTATTGTTAATAATCACAATTTTCTGGGAATATCTCCCCAGGGTTCATTTGGATGTTCAGTTGGCAAAAATAACTACACAAATCATTTACAACACTGAATTAAACAGTTTAAACAGTCAGAACTTAGGAAACAGGGAGCCTAACAACAAAGAGCAATCCTAACTGCGCCTGAAAATATTAAAATGAGATAGATAAAAGAGCTTGTCCCGAGGAAAGGAGGAAAAGGGGGTTTTGCTTTTTGCTGCTGCTGAAAATGCTGTGATGCCGCTGCCCGCACACTGCAAACTTGTGGCTGCTACTGAATGGGGTGCAGAGACATCTGTTCCTTGCGGAGATGGCAAGAGAGAGAGCAATGGCTGATTGCTTCCCCTTAAATACCCCATTTCAAAGGGTGGAACTGACCAATAGGCACTTACCGTCCATTGTTTGGCCAATCAATTCAAAAGTCCTGTGCCCAGAGGTGGATCCTAACACCTTGAGAGACAGCACAGGTCACCTGACTTGTGCGTGTGACCTGTCCATGTAGCCCGGGACTTCCTGGTTTCAAAGCCACACAGTCTGTTCCCTGCTACACCCCCACCCCCACCCCAGACCAGGGGCGGGGGAGGGAATCCCAGAAATTGAACCAGCTCTGGGCAGAATTTATGCCCTAGGATTTATGCCCTACCAGGACAGACAGCTGACCTCAACTGACCAAAAGGATGAATCATACCATAAGACATCACACTTGGAATAAAAAGCTGGGGGAAGAAGAAAGGGGACATTCGGAGTGATGGCATTGGCTCTCCAAGTAACTGTTATGTGTGACAGAGTCCTGCTTCCCTGGAGATGGCTAAACACCTGCCTGACAGTGGAAAGTAATTAATTCCTTGTCTTGTTTTGCTTGTGTGCATGGCTTTTGCTTTACCTATGAAACTATCTTTATCTCAACCCATTAATTTTCTTTATTTTAGACTTCTGGTTCCCTTTCTCCATCCGTTGTAGGGGAGTAAGTGAGCAGCTGTGTGGGTTTTACTTACCATGTGGGGTTAAGCTACATTTAACCATAGCAAGGTTTTCTGTTTTCTGTTTATTTCAAAATATGATTTATCCAACTAATAACAATTATATACATCAGCTTTCAAAAATGCCATCAAACAGAAATCAAAGAAACTTGTACAACTAACAACAAAAAGGCAAGAACCATATACAAATGGCACAAATTATTTCTTTGAGTGTCTGTTTGAACTCAAAATAGGCACAATTTCATGTAATTTAATAATCTATTTAAAAATATTAAAGAAATTGGACATTTACTAGGAACACTAATAGAAAAGACAAGGGCATGTTCTCTGGTCTTATATATTCCATTGTCCTTTGTCTACCTTGTCATCACCTGGATGTATCTTAAGTGTTGGATGTGCAAAAGGACATCCCATAGTTTGTCCTACAGTTCCATAAAAGCCACTTCGCTCCTCCTTTCATACTATTCCAGCTCTTAATGCAACAATCCATTTCACTCTTTTCTTCATGTGTCCAAATATTGGTATAAGACCCAATAGCTAAGATTGCTTTAGCACTGTTGACCTGAGCTAAAGGTATAAGATATCTGATTACACAACAGTCATGCAGAACAGAAGTTTGATAGCCCATCTGCATAGATAGTTAATTGCACCTACAAGGAATGTCTTAGTGTTGGTACATTACCATTTTTATCCTGTTATGCCATCTATTATTAGGAAGCCGAGTGCACAATCAAGAACACAGCATGCAAAACGTATATTTATTCTGAGTCAATGCAGGAAGAAAGCAAATACCAACAACTATAAAAAAGCAATTCACAAGACGCATGTAAACCCTGGAGCTTATCTTTCCAAGAAGTTATTTCTTATTTCTATTTTAATAGGAAGATATGCTAATAATGATTTTACATATTGGATTTGCCTAGAAAAAGAGCATTTGTATGGCTTTCATTCTAACTTAGGTACTTCTTTAAATGAAAATTTTAATAGCTTTGCCCCAGTAGGGCAATGCAGTCTACTGAAAATAACTTCAGTGATAATGCACAGATCCTGAAGATTTTTCTGAAAACCAGTAGGAGGTAATCTAGTCTTAAGTGATTCTCTCTATGTGACATCTACTTCTAAACCAAGTTCACCACCTATTGCTTTCATCAGTTGAAAGTCTGAGTCCCAGGTGCAGACAATGGCAATAACATTCCTGGTAGAAAAGCAATTGAGCAGTAGAAAAAATTATGTACCCACAAGTAAGCAACAGGTCATTAAACAGGACTCCTTTTGCCATCAAAGGGCTAATGAAGGTCCACACAAGACACTTGTAACATACTGGAAATACTCAGTTACAGCTTCACTAGAATGTATAACAATTGAAAGTTACATTTGAATTTGAAGGTACTTGGCATATAGATAAAGTAGTAAGTCCTTAAAAGCAAGTGCTAAAGATGTGACAAGATAATAACCAAGAGGAAAAAAGCTAAATACACATCTTGGATTTGGAGTGTTTTAGTGTGGACTACTAAACAGGTATCACCACAACATGACAGTGCTAGTACAGCCTTACATTAACTATTTGCCACATCCATTCAATATATGGACACCCATTACAAAACTCATCTAAATTCCATGGTTAAATAAGCATATTTTAACTTTGGAGCAACCAATATAATGTCGAATAAACTATCCCAAGACCAATCTTGGAATAAATAGGTTGAAATGTCAATATTCACACATTTCTGACATGCTTCAATGCTGCAGGAGAGTTCAAAGCTTCTCTTCTTTAGAGAAGAAATTGCAGAAACATATCCACACTAATGTCTGAATACAAAGACATGAGAACAACTGACCTGATGAAAGACCAGCAAAATTTGACACAGATGATGTGTATCCCATCTGAGTAAAGATCTGTATTCAATCTGTTAGCCTGAAGGTCAATGAGTTGCTTATTGCACACCAGGTTTGTTGGTGTTTTTTTCCCAGTGCTTAGCATGTAGCCTGTAAATTGGTTTCTTACACACGAAGACCCAGAAGTGGTCATGTTTTATTTAGTTGATACCTGAGAGAAAGAACCGCTCAGCTCCCCTGCACTAAATTTGTCTGTACCAAAATCTGCAGAATGCCATGCACATAAAAAAAGTGGTTAACCTATAGAATGCTCTATGTGGCTGTGTATAAACACAGTTAGCTTAGGTTATTGTTAATTGATAGACTCAGAAAGATTTTTTAAATACATTTAACTCCTGGGAAAATAATTTGTATATTGATATCCTCAGCATTGATTTCATTATTAGCTCTGACATGAGCAAATGTATGAAGCAATTTCAGAAGTATGCAACAGAACACAATCACAGTCAACTTCCATGCTGGGTAAGTTATTTCTAACTAAGGAAACACTCATATTATGATTCACATATATATTTATAACTTTAAGACAATAATCTCATCTCACATTTGAGTACAGTACTTATCTTGGATGTTTAGGTATGAAATACTGATATGTAATGCATAATCAAGGCCTTCCAAGTGATGTGATGAAAGTCCATGAATATAATTAACCTGCTTAGAAAACATAGAGAAAATAGGATTAATCATATATAAAACATAACTCCAGCCATCCAGCCACTTACTTATAGACTTTACAGGGAAGATTAATATTTTAAAATACCACTTGAATCTTGATGTTGACAGTAGATAAAATTAAGCAGGTGATTCATTTTTAGTTCATGCATGTTTCTATTATAATAGTTATAGAATGTACACACTGTTGAATTGATGTACACATCCAGTGCCAGAGCTCACATATAAGACTTGTTTCAGATTTTTACAACTACCTACAAATAAAAGAACTATTGTCACAGTACCTGCGATATACATTTCGTAGCCTACTCATCGCATTTCATAGTTAACAATCTCAGAGTAGATTCTATTTCTTTACCTATAAATGTCAACAGTAACATTCATTACCCATTTTTTCCTCTAGTAGAATCACAGAATGCATTGGGTTGGAAGGGGCCCTTAAAAGTCACTTAGCCCAAGCACCCTGCAGTAAGCATCTTCAACTAGATCAGGTTGCCCAGAGACCCATCAAGCTGGATCTTGAACGTCTCCAGGGATGGGGCCTCCATAACCTATCTGGGCAACCTGTTCCAGTGTTCCACCACCCTTTCAGTAAAGAACTTCTTCCCAGTGTCCAATCTGAATCTATCCTTCTCTAGTGTAAAACAAAACAATTGCCCCTTGTCCTGTCACCATATGCCCTTATAAAAGTCCCTCTCCAGCTTTTCTGTGGACTTCCTTCAGGTACTAGAAGAAGGCTGCTATAAGATCTTCCATGAGCCTTCTGTTATCAAAGCTAAACAACCCCAGTTTTCTGAGCCTGTCTTCGTAAGAGAGGTTCTCTAGCCCTCTGATCATTTTTGTGGCCTTTCTCTGGAACTGCTCCCTCAGATCCAAGTCCTTCTTACATTAAGAGCACCAGGGCTGGACAAGGGACTCCAGTTGAGGTCTCACCAAAGCAGAGTATCAGAATCACCTTGCTCAATGTGCTGGCCATGCTTCTTTTGATGCAGCCCAAGATACAATTTGCCTTCTGGCCTGCAAGTGCACATCCATTTTTTCATCCGCTAGTATGTCCAGTTCCTTTTCCACAGGGCTACTCTCAATCTCATCATCCTCCAGACTGTATTGATAATGAGAACTGTCCAGAACCCAGATGAAGGAACTTCCATTTGACCCTGCTGAATTTCATTTAATTTGTGCCCACTTCACCAGCTTGCCTGCCTCTGGATGATGTCCCATGCCTCTGACATATCAACTACACCACTCATACACTGAGACAAGAGTGTGGAGAAATACCTGTGTGACCCTCCTCTCAGGGTCCAGAGGGCAGAGATTAACATTATTTCTATCCAGAGGAGTAATGTTGGAGAATATTTCTGAGAAGCAGCTTTAGAGTGGTGAACAACCCACTGCCAGGAGTATGTTTGAAAGAGAAGCACAGTGTTGCAGATAAGCTGAAGATCGGTCAGAAAGATTAGTGGCAGGAAGGAATGAATGGTTTTAGTAATTTTACTCTGAATTAGTTCAAAGGCAGAGAGACAAAGGAAAGAAGCTGCTGAAGCCCAGCGCCGACCCAGAGCCGACTGAACTGCGCAAGCACACTGGCTTATCTGGATGTTTTGGGAACATTCTAAAACAACCTTCTTTCTTCTCTCTCATTCAAAACTGGGTGAAGGGACACAGTGTTTAATTTCTCACTCTCAGGCAGCAGTCTAATTTCTCACACAAATTCTCCAATTAGCTCAAACCAACACACACAGTAGAACGCTTGTGAAGTGAAAGTGCAGCCAGAACAGATGGAAGGAAAACAAAGATGCAGAGGAAGGAAGGAAAGTTCCTGCTAACCAGAAGTTTCTCGGAGAACTGCAAAGTCATTGTTATTGTACAATAACCAATTATTGTATTCCACATATAATCCCCTTTACCAATTGCCCTGTAGTATTTGCAAACACCCCTCTGCTCGCTGACTATAAAAAGAGCTGTAGGATCGCAAATAAACGGAACTTGCTTTATCACTCACATTGAGTCGGCTGCTTGGTCCCCCGCATCGCCAGCAGAGTAAGATCTGTTCTTGTAGATTTCTGTGCTGTGAAATTAAGGTACAAGCAAGACCACATATCACCACAAACTATTTATTAAGGCATAAAGTTGAACAAAGCAGAGGGAGAAAGAGAGGAGGGGAGAGAGAGAGGGGGAGGGAACAACGGAGAAATGAGGAAAGGAGCAGGGGTTATATTACCATCAGATGGAGATGGAGGGTGAGAGAGAGGTGTGTGTGGTCCAGGAATGTTCCATAGCATTCATCAGGAGTCCTTCTTCTAGAGTTGTTCTGGTGGAGTTGTTCTGCAGGCAGTTGCTGTTCCTTGAGTTCTCCTCTGGCAGGCATTTCTCAGGTCTTTTTTACACAGTCTTACCAATGTCGAGGTGTAGCCCCCACAGTGATTCCTCCTGTGCATTCTCATGCCTTAGCAGGGGTCTGGCTGCAGCGCTGGGGTGGGGGGGGGACACCTCCTCCCCCTCCCTGTGCCACTTACCCTGAATACACATAAGCCTTTTCTCTTTGGCGTAGCTAGTACAAGGCCGTGCATATCCTGGACATTCAAGCCAGGCAGAAATCCCAGAAAGTCACAAAAAACCCACAAAACCATGGTATTTACATCCCGGACTATCAACAAAGATGCTGTATCTCCGATGATTTTCATCTCTTAAGCATTCATCCAGGAACATTGTCTGAGTTTGGGGGAAGGAAACAGGGAAACAAGGCAATCCTTATCTTTGTTGATTTAAACAAGGGAGAGCCTTTCAGACTTTCACACCTCCAACAGAAAAAATGTACATATTCTTTATGTTCTCAAAACTACAGATGTAAATATAATGGTTAACAACCTTTATTTAAAAATTAGGATATGCCACAATTAATGTTGTTAGCAGTCCTAATTCAAGCCATGTTATGGACATACATTATTTTAGCACAGAAAGCTTAGAGACCAATCCCTGAACCTGCCAGTGGCACAGCTTGGTTACATCACATTTAAATAGGTCTCCTCTAAATTCTTTGTGGAGTCCATGTGACCAGAAGATATAATTTTAATTGTCAAGGGGTGTTAATTCAAAATACCTGAAATTACGTGAAGAGTGTGTGGCAACTGATCAAATTAATGTTTCTCAGAGATTAAAGTGAGGCTATGTACTGATTACGATGGAGCATGGCATGAAAGCAACCAAGACAGCCTAGGAGCATACAGCCTGATGGGATAGTGGCAGGACTACATACAAAGGAACCAAATCTGGATCAATCACATCCATGTGCCCTTCCAGGAGTGGTCCCTAACACACACTATTTCAGTGACTGGGTATTAATCAGATGTTTTATCTACACTGCACAGGTTAAGAGTTCAGTCTCCATAGCCAGGTGGCATCAGCAAGCTCAGACTCACAATGGGCAACCTGTTCCATTGCTCCATTAATATTACAGAAATGTTTTCATTCTGAACTTCTTAGAACACAATTCATAACCATTTCACTTTGTTACATCATCTGGCACTACCAGGAAGAATTTACCTCGGTTGTCATTTTTGCTACAGTACTAATAATTATAGGCAGGCTTCTTTAGCTACAATACTAATAATTGTAGACTGCTTTCAAGTCTCCTTTTCACCACAATAAACAGGCACAGATCCTGCACACTCTTTTTATAAGTGTGCTTTGGGCCCAAACCATTTTTATAGGCATCTCATCTCTGGTTTCTTCATATTCCAAATTAAGCATGAATCCAGAACTGGACATGGCATTGCAGACAACAATATGTGGGATAACAGTTTTCAATCATCTGAACTTGTCTTTTTCTAATGTAGTCAAGTAAATTTGCATTATCTGTAATGAGTGTACAGTGCAACTGTACACGGACCCAGTTTATGTCTACAATTTGGACTGGTCCCATCAGAATTACCTTGGAGCATGCTAATCTGCGTAGTTTAAAATACTCAACTGACCATTTAAACTCACTTGTGAGAGATAGTTCACAAAAAGGATATTTGTCAAGATTAACACTGACACAAAAAATAAGCTTTGTAAGAACTTCTTCTAATTCCTAAGCCTAACAAACAGAATTATTAAGTAATATATAGCAGCTCCTGTTATTTTCAAAGGTTTGGTTTTTTTTTAGCAGGCTTTTATTTAATTCTAGCCAGAATTTATTCACTTTTATTCCAGGCTATATTTGTTTTGAGTATTTCTGAATTTCTGACACATTCACAAATCTGTTACTCTGTTTGCCAGCCTTTTTTCGACAGGTAGGTGTAAATTAGAGATGAAAATACATATTTCTGAATTTTAAATCATACTACTTCACATTGATGAAAATATGACCTCAGACGCACTGCTTATAAATACTTCCCACTGATGTCTCCTTCTTTAGCATTTTCCCATTATGTGTGGCTCTGTGTTTATTATCTTTATACAAATGCAAAAGGTTGCTATTTTAAAAGTTTAACATAAAACAGAAAAACATTTCAAGTTTACTCTTCATTATTTTTACTATCTTAAAAAAGGCTTTTTGTCTTTGTACCATCCCAGAAAATAAACAAAAAATATCCTTTTAGATTTAAACGTACTCTCACACTGCGCTTAATAGAACAATATATATATTTGCTCCTAGTACCCCAAATACATTTTTATATGTTGTGCTGTTATGCATGAAAAATGTTATAACTGCAGACACAAAATAGTATACTTATCTCACTGTGGTTTATATTACATAATTGAGCCAAACACAAAAGCACCTAGTTTTTTCATAGAAATAGACAAATGATTTAACTTTTTAATTAAACTTTAAAGCTTTTAATTAAATGCCTAAATTGCAAAGAACTATTTTAGCTTAAACTGTCTTTAGATTGTGTTGTTCTATTCCATCTCCTTTGACCTGAAGAGTAGCAAAGAGCAATGAATCAGATTCTCACTTCTTAATTGGTACAATTAACACCTCTTTAATTACCCAGGCAGACAAGCACTAATTGTGCAAATGCTGCAGGTAAAACAAATACTGATGCTCTTAAACCTAGTTCTGTCACTAATGCATTTCAAATGCTTTTAGTATAATCCATTAGCTGAATGACTTAATGTTCTTTGTTTCACATACTATTGTTGCCCTACACTTCCAATGCATCTCCAAGGGAAGGGACATGAGCCAGTGGATAAAGTATAACTCTTATGAATTGTGTTTTCTTTTCACTGACTTTAATCTGAGGTGACCTTGAAGAAACAATTTTCAGTTTTTACACATTGAACATTTATATATCTCCCATTAAAAGATTATAAACTCATCAATATGCAAAGCACTTCCACGTCTGTGCCCAGAACATCATGTTCATGACCCCAAAAAAATGTATTCCAGATAAAACTGCTATTCTAGAAATAAGAAAACAATGATTTTACCAACACCTAGATCCCTTGATCTATTCAATGGGGAGAGAAATATAACCTGTTATTAAGCCAACACAGTGGCATGACCAACCACACCAACTGTAGAAATGAAATATTTTAATAATCAAATATCGAAGATCCCCACACCATTTCTTTTCTATTTCGAATCTCAGCTTTGATAGACAGCACCTTTCTATTGATGTACTGGGTTAGAGCAGATCCCCCACACACACACACACTAAAATAAACTCACTACAACACAGATTCTTTTAGAAAGTCAGGAAAAATGAAATTGTATTTTCTTATAGTTTAAACTAAATATAACAGTATGAAAAAATATTGTGGTGGTTTCAACAGTTACATGCCACCCCACCTTTTGAAATAACCCAGGCTAGAACTCAGAACACTGGAAGCTGATAAATGAAGCTTTATATTTACAGCAATGCACAATATACAAGCAAATATTTACAATGTATAACAGATATTTACAGATATATATACAGTGAAAAGGTAATACAGAAACACCACAGCCCTCTCAGAGATCAAAATCCCCAAGAGGGGTAACCAACCACCCCTACCACCTTTTCCCCCTTCCTCAATCTTATCTCACCACTTGTTGATGCTGCAAATAGGTGGAGGTAGA
Source organism: Psilopogon haemacephalus (assembly GCA_013396835.1). NCBI lineage: Eukaryota > Metazoa > Chordata > Aves > Piciformes > Megalaimidae > Psilopogon > Psilopogon haemacephalus. Next base: position 38,586 of record VWZI01005128.1, read on the forward strand.
TCGGCCAGGGGGATTAGCAGTAGGAAAGAAGTTAGTAGAATTATTAAAAATCAGCTACAGAAAACAGAGACAAAGGAACCATGCAAGGAGCAGCCACAGCCAGAGAGGCCTGAAACCGTCTGATTTACCTATGTTTGGGTTACACTTTTAAATAATTTTTTTTTTCTTTCTCAGTAAAGCTCTGGGTGAAGTGACATACTGTGTTTTCCTCTCTCAGCCAATAGTCTAATTTCTCACTCAAATTCTCCAATTAGTTCAAACCAGCACNCGGCAGGGGTAGATAGCAGCAGGCGTAGCAGTAAGCAGCAGAAAAGACCAAACAAGCTGTACTTCCAGACATAAGGCTCTTGATACTCCAATGACACTATATTAACTTATCCATTGTTGCTGCTATGTGGTTTAGGCAGTTACCTTCCCCCCCCACCACCATTTATAAACCCTGGCTAGGACTCAGAAAACACTGGAAGTTAATAGACGGAGCTTTATATTTACAGCAATGCACAATATACAAGCAAATATTTACAAGATATAACAGATATTTACAGATATGTACAATGAAAAGGTAATACAGACACCACACCCCTCCCAGAGACCAAAATTCCCAAGAGAGGTAACCAACCACCTCCTACCATCTTTTCCCCCTTCCCCAGTCTTATCTCACCACCAGTTGATGCTGCAGATAAGCTGACATAGATCGGTTAGGGAGATTAGTAGTAGAAAGAAGTTAGTAGTTTTACTGAGAATTACCTACCAAGGCAAAGACAAAAGGAGACCATGCAAGAGAAGCAGCCACAGCCAGAATGGTCAGAAACCATCTGATATCTAGTGTTTTAGGTACAGTTCTTAAAAACAACTTTTTTTTTTTTCTTTCTCAGTAAAACTCTGGTGAAGTGACATACTGTGTTTACCTCTATCAGCCAATAGTCTAATTTCTCACTCAAATCCTCCAATTAATCCAAACCAGCACAGTAGCCTATCCCTAGAATGTTCACCTCTTCACTACTTTTTCCTGTCTGAGCTAGTAATCTAGCTCAAACGGCCACAACTGAACAGCCATTTTCTTTTTATATCTGTTGCAGAAGAGTAAAAGGGGTAAAACAACCAAAGAACAGCTTTGCACTGATTTTGAAGTTTTAAAAGCAATTTTAACAAAACAAAACAAAAAAGATATTTATGGAAAAGGAAGGTTGCAGAAAGACAAGAGGAGGAAATAGATACAGACATATATATACAAAATCAGGTTGGATGGCATTGGATTATCTGGATTGGAAAGGACTCTCCTTGGATGAAGACCCTACAGGAGATAGCTGATCTGGCCACGTGGTTAACAGGAGGAGCAGCAAGAAGATGCTGCAGAGGCAATGGCAGGAGAGAGTAAGCAGGAGGTTGACTGCCTCTTAAATAGGGTTGCGGACGGGAAGTGAGAGTGGACTAAACTTTGAGGGGGGAGGGGGTGGTGAGGGGGTGGTCCTCCCCCCAGGAAGGGACAGGTCCACTCCCCACCGCAGGATGGGCTTAACGCAGCACAATATCTTATAAAATTGCTCTGCTGTTAAAAGTGCTTTATATTTCTTATACATTAACCATGATGTCAGCTGTTTGTCCTCCAGATATGGATTTGCTGGATGGTCCCTAGCATGGAGAATAAAGAGCAGGGCTGTTCCCTGAGAGAAGTGAAGCATAAGCTGAGGCTCTCATTGTACAGGACAGATTTCCCTAAGACTTCATCAGGGGCCACATAATGATAACAAGGTTTTTTCAGCAATGCAGTCCACTTCAGACATGATCAAGCTCTAAATGTGGTCCGAGGTTCATCCAGGAAGTCTAGTCACAAAAAAGCAGCAGACTGGGACAAAGAAAGACTTAGAGACAAGGCTATGAAGTAGGTCACACCTTTGTTGTGTGTGTGGCACACATGTGCCATGGGACTAAAATCTGTGTAGGACACAGGACTTCTTATAGCATTGATCCAAAGCCTCTCTCAAAGACAAGTCACTGTCTGTGAGGAAATAGAGTATATCCCCACTGCACCTTCACGTTGCATTTCATAAAAAGAAAGCGCTTCTTTCCAAAGAGTTTCCACCACAAATTCCTGATGCAGTTAATGCCTAAGGAAAGTGAGAACTTCAGGAAAACTAAGGAATATATCTTAATTCTCTTTCTGATTTGCTAAAGTCTAGGCAATGTTGAATGGGCAGGCTCCATGCTGGCTGCCTTAGAGAGATTTAAGCAAACACCGTAGTATTGGTACCTAGCAGAAGCCTGTTCAGCACTGGATGTCTAAATCTATCACTCATGTTTCCATTTTATTTTAATCAATAATCTCAATCTTTTATTAAAGTGGTAAATATGACAATTAGTTAGAAATAGAGAGACATGCTAATGCACACAACTAAAACTGTTCTGTTTTCTTTAGGAGAAGAGAAGCATAGCTATAAAGCTAAAAGTAATTTGGACAACATTTTTTCATGCACAGTACTTGATACAATGTAAACCTTCATTGCTTCAAATTCATGCTTGAGGAAGTTGCCAGAACATGTTACTTGTCAGATTAAGAGTGAAGAAAAGGAAATTATTACAGTTTCTCATTCTCGTTCTCTGCCGTTTATCCACAGAGATCAAAAGAAGTTCTTTCTTTCATTCTCTAACATAAAATGTCAGCTAAGTATAAAAGATATCAACTTAGTACCACTTGCTATTAAATCGAGGTATCACCTAAGAAGCTAAAAAAACTATGAATCCTGAAATGTAAGCTTATATTACCACAGCAGAAAAACTACCATACATTTTTTTTTTATCACACTCTCAGGTTTGCATTTCTGCCGTGACAACAGCTATTGTATGCTATTCTACTATTTGCTTGGAACATCAGACGAGATTAAAGCTCATTATAAAGTAAAATAAAATCACTTAGATAAGGCAAAAGTCAATCAAAGATAAACCTTACCTTTTTATTCTGGAATTATGGAGTGCTTTGTACTTCATTAGCAATTTGGTGCTGATTTCCTGTGCTGAATAACACCATCACATAACACTGGGACAGATCACCCTGTTTTAGGAGGGAAGAAAAGGTGGCATGTTTCCAAGCTATGCAAGTCATTGACTTTCTGATGAAGAACACTATTCATTCATACTTAAATTTACATATACATAATTCACAGTTTTACTCTACACTAGAAAATTGCTGTGCTGGCCTTATATAGTAATGAACCTGTAATGTGCTTGATTGATAGGAAATATAATCAAGGTTTCATGCACCCTTGATTTTATACTTTGGACTTGATGTGCAAAAAGACTGATAAGTAAATAATGTTGATCACTCTAATATGCTTGACAAAAGATTGAAGCTGGGAAGTTAAAACATGTACTGAACAGGTTTAAATTAAAAGTAATGCTTTGAAACAATAATTCACAAAACGATTTTTTTCTTATGATGCTGCACAATTACAAAAAAAAAAAAAAACCAACATGCATTGCAGCAAAATAAAATATTCTAAAAACAATTAGAATCATAGAATCAGCCAGGTTGGAAGAGACCTCCAAGATCGTCCAGCCCAACCTATCACCCAGCCCTCTCCAATCAACTAAGTGCCCCATCCAGTCTTTTCTTGAACCACTCCAGGGATGATGACTCCACCACCTCCCTGAGGAAAAGAATTTTAAAGTATATTGTGAAATTATAATTATAGAATATAAACATTGTCACATTTCAGTGCATGCCCAGCAACTTTACCAACAACTGAGTGGTGCAGCCAACACACTAAAGGGATGGGATGTTATCCAGAGGGACATTGACAGGTTTCAGGAGTGGGATCATGCGAAGCTCATAAAGTTCAACAAGGCCAAGTGCAAGGCCCTTCATCTGAGTCCAGGCATGTGGTAGTTTGTGGAAAGGCTAGGTTCCTTTAAGAAAACTCCAAAGTCCTTGCCCAGAGGACAGACCTAATCATCTCAAGATACTGTAATACATATTTAATGCTCAGTCGGTACAGCATGGAACTCCTAACCACAGGGTCATGGGTTCGAGCCCCATGTCAGGTGTCAATTGAATATGTATTAGTTTAAGCTATCCCCCCTGAGCTCAAAAGCTCAATAAATAGACTTAATTCAGAAGTAAAAAATAAACTTTAACAATAAATAAAAGGTATTTTAAGTAAGGGGAATTACAGAGGATATGGGGAAGGGAAACAAAATACAAAATATAAGTATACAGCTGGTAGGGAATTCTGAGCTGCATCATATGGCCTGCTGAGGCCTTGTAGGCCTAGGCTGGGGAGGGCAGTTTTGGCCTACTCTCAGGCCTGCTGAGAGTGGAAGGGGTGGAGGATTCTAAAAGGTTTTAGTCTGATAGACTTGCCCTAGCTTGTGGATATATTAATTCTACCTCGCTGCCTTTTCCATATATGCACCTGCAAATCAAATCTCCCTTTAAACTTCCAATCAGTGTGGAATATCTTCACTCTTACTCTTCAAAAGGAGTAAGTGGCATTTCTGTCCTCCAGTCCCAAGTAGTTTGTGGCTCTAAATTGGGCCCTAAACTGGGGGATGAACTGATTTACAGCAGCCAAGATGAGCATGACTTGGGAGGCATTGGTGGATGAAAAATTGGACACGAGACAGCAACATGGTCTTGGAGCCCAAAAAGCAGATCATAGCCAGGGCTGTATTTAAAAAAAAAAAAAAAAGAAAGATTCTCCCCTGTATTTTGCTCTGGAAAGACCTCACCTGGAGTAATGTGTCCAGCTCTGGACTCCTCAGCAGCAGAAGGACATGAACCTTTTAAGCAAGGTCCAGAGGGAGGACACAAAAATTATCAGAAGGCTTGAACACCTCTGCTACGAGAAAATTGGTTTTGTTCAGCCTACAGAAGAGAAGGCTCCGAGGAGACCTTATTGTGGACTTTCAATACATAAAGTGGACTTATATAAAAGACAAGTGGCAATGGTTTTAAACTGAAAGAGAATATATATATGTATATATGTACATATATTTAAGTTAGATATAAAGAAGAAAATCTTCACTGTGAGGGTAGTGACGTTGCCCAGAGGAGTCGTAGATGCTCCATCACTAGTGTTGTTCAAGACCTGTTTGGACAAGGCTTTAAGCATCCTGTCCTAGTGGAAGGTGTCCCTGCCATGGCAAGGGTAATGGAACTGGGTGACCTTTAATGTTCCTTCCAACCAAACAATTCTATGACTCTCCATGAAGAATGGAACAGTAAAGGAAAACACAGAAATAATATTCAGATCCAAAAGATACTAACCAAGAAGGCTGTAAAACACATTCATTAGGAACAACCACTTTGTAAAAGGCAAGATAAGGACCTGAAACAAAGTAATCCAATGAGATCTGGACAGGCTGGAGAGCTGGGCGAATGCAAACCTTATAAAGTTCAGTAAGGACAAGTGCAGAGCCCTGCATCTGAGAAGTAACACCATGCACCAGTACAGACTAGGGGTGGTCCTGCTGGAAAGCAGCTTCATGGAGAAAGACCATGGAGTCCTAGTAGACAGGAAATTCTGCATGAGGCAGCAATGTGCCCTTGTGGCCCAGCTAGCCAATGGCATCCCGGGGTGTATCAGGAAAAATGTGTCCAGCAGGTCTAAGAGTCTTCTCTTCCCATCCTCTACTCTGCCCTGATGAGACCACATCTGGAATGCTACCTACAGTTTTGGGCTCCCCAATTCAGGAGAGACAGGGATCTGCCAGAGAGAGTCCCACACAGAGCTATAAGGATGACTGCAGGACTTGAACATCTCCTATGAAGAAACACTGAGAGACCTGGGACTGTTCAGTCCTGAGAAGAGAAGGCAGAGAGGGGATCTGATCAACATCTATAAATATCTGAGGAGTGAGTGTCAAGATGAAGTGACAGTCTCTTTTCAGTGGTGTCCAGTGATATCATAAGGAACAATAGGTACAAGCCAGAACACAGGAGGAAACGTATCTTTACAGTGACAGTGGTGGATCTCTGGAACACACAAATCTAAATTATAAGATGAAGATACTTGGACAATCCAATTTTTATGCCATTACAACTCATCCTGAAGGAATTTGTAAATCACTGTTTAAAGCAGATTTGAAGGTTGTAATAGTGAAAGAAACAGTTATTTTTATCCAATTAAACATAAGAAAATAAAGTTAAGGATAAATATTCACGCTGATTAGTATTGGAAAGGCAGGAAAACCCCTTTTCAGCAAAACATGTAGTAATTCTCACTGTTCACAGAAGCACACTTTAAAGGTTGGAAGGGACTTCCAGAGATCAAGTCTAACCTGCCTGCCAAGGCAGGTTCACCTAGGGTAGTTCACAAAGGAACACATCCAGGTGGGTTTTGAAAGTCTCTAGCGAAGGAGACCACAACCTCTCTGGGCAGCCTGTTTCAATGATCTGTCCACCCTCACTGTAAAGAAATTTCTCCTCATGTTGAGGTGAAACCTTCCATGTTCCAATTTGTGGCCATTGCTCTTTGTCCTATCGCTTCTGATCAGTGAAAAGATATTTGCCCCATCCACTTGACACTCACCCTTCAGACATTTGTACACATTGATCAGATCCCCTCTTAGTCTTATCTTCTTCAGACTAAACAGCCCCAGGTTTCTCAGTCTGTCTTCCTAGTGGAGGTGCTCCCCAATCGTCCTTGTGGCTCTCCACTGGACTCCCTCCAGCAGGTCCCTGTCTCACTTGAACTGGGGAGCCCCAAACTGGACACATTATTCCAGGTGTGGTCTCACCAAGGCAGAGTGGAGGGGGAGAAGAAGTGTTTGCAACTTGGCAGACTGCTAGACAAAAAGAGAGGAAGCTATGGAGCTTCACACCACTTAGAATTTACCCCCCAAAGGTAAATTACCACATTACTCAGAATTTTGAAGTAAAAAGAATTTACTATTTACAAAAGTAGAATAAACATATACAAATATATATACACACACATATAACTAGACAATAGCCCAGATATCCCCCCTGGACAAAGCCCAGGGGCTGCTATTCACTAACAGAGTATTATTTCTTCCTTGATCCCAGTCAGCATTCTTACCAGCCTAAGCAATCATCAGCACAGAGAAACAAGCAAGGCCAGAGGGAGATACAGAGGGAAGAAAAAAAGCCAGCAAGCAAACAAGAATAGTCTGAATCTCAGATTATATGGGAAAATCATAACACAATGAAAGGAGACAAATTTCTCTCTTATGTTCTGTTTATCTCCTTTTGCAAAGTATGCGCAAATTCTCTTGAAAACTTTTATTTACAATTCACAATTAAGACACAAGTGTTAAACTGTAGCAGCTTTAAAAAAAAACAAAACAAACAGGAAATGGATTTGCAAAAAGATTTATATTCTTGTTGTAGGGAGTTGGACCATAGTATTTGGATTCACCAGCACTGCAATATGTGATCATTTTGGCTCCTGCTGTGAGTGTTTTGAAATGTTACATTTGGCAGCACTATTTAAAAAGTCACTTCTGTTTCCGGTTTGTTGTGGATCTATGCACTGCAGATATATTAATAATGAGAGTTAAGTTATTTCAGCAGTAATCATTCCATGGGTTCTGATTCTTTTAACCTTTAATGGAACAAGACTACAGATTGGGAACAATTATTTGTTCCTTACAGTTTTTTGTAACTTAATCAAAATAACTAGGAGGAATCTGGACTTGTGTATGAATAACATTATGTTCGAGCAAGGTACTATGGAGTCACCCAAACCACTAGGATACAAAACATATAATAATTTGGTCAGAACAAAATGGCAAGGCTGAAAGGAAGAAAGATCAGACCTCAGTCAGGGATGCCATCCAGAGGGACCTGCACAGGCTGGAGAGGTGAGCTGAGGCCAACTTTCAACAAGGCCAAGTGTAAGGTCCTGCATCTGGGTCAGAGCAATCCCAAGCACAAATACACACTGAGTGGTGAATGGCTGGAGAGAAGCCTGCTGTGGAGGCATGGAATTAATGTGGCTGAGTTAGGAATGATAAAAGCAGAATTATTTTATTTCCCTGAAAATCCCACCCCCAAACTATATACAGAACTAGTGTAGGTTTATTTACAGGTTTAATTTGATTGAGAAAATCTTCAAACGATATTATGGGCAAATTTAGAGATTTAGGAAGTCAGAAAATGGAAAAGGCTAAGCTACAAACACAGCTTTACCCCACTATCAATCAAGCTGAGCAGAGAATTAAGGGAACAGCAGGCTATACTCAGAAAGGTGAGATAGGTATTTGGCAATGATCCCTTGCTGGATTTCTCTGCAGCTTGGCTGCCTTCTGACACTGCAAGTAATACACAATTGCAAACCCAAAATGGCAAAGTCCTAGGCAGATGGAAAAGCCACCAAATTCAGAGATACAGCTACCACAAGACAGAGATCTGAGTAAGTGATGCTGTCTCAGCAGCAGCAGGAGACAGCCAAACTGCTAGGTTTGGATGTGGACAACTCGCTGGATAAGGAATTGGCTGGATGGTCGCACACAGAGAGTGGTGATCAAGAGCACAATGTCCACCTGGAGACCAGTGACAAGTGGCGTCCCTCAAGGGTCAGTGCTGGGACCAGTGCTGTTTAACATCTTTGTCAGCGACGTGGACAGAGGAATTGAGTGCACCCTCAGCAAGTTTGCAGATGACACCAAGCTGTGTGGCACAGTC
>VWZI01005130.1:1608-14196 GCA_013396835.1 Psilopogon haemacephalus
ATATATATATATATATATATATATATAATTTTATTCTATTTCAATCCTATCTTTTACAGAGACATAAAGTTAATAGTTACAACAGACACAGAATAGTTAGGATGAAACAATTCTATAAGTTAATTTCTATGTTTCCAGTAAGACATGTTTCAGAATTGCTTGTCATAACACTATTAATTAGGATTTTACCTTTATCCTACAAATTAGTGATTCCTGCATGAAGGAAATTCCCTTTAATCTTTTCTTGACTATAATGCTGGAAAGGAACATACAAGAGCAATAAAAATACCCCTTTAAAGGGAAATAAGTGTAATGCAACTGATCTGATCAAGGAAATCCCCCTGCTACTTTAAATTTGCCAAAGAACTCAATGGCATGAATCTTGAGATTATGTAGAACTACAGAGTCATAAAATCATGGAATTGTACAACCATAGGCTTGTAGAATTGTAGGCTTGAACTGGAAGTGGCCTTAAAAATCATCTAATTTCAACCCAACTGCCATGGGCGGGGATGCCTCTCACTAGACCACATTGCTCAAGGCCTCATCCATCCTGTTCTTAAACATTTCCAGAAATGAGATGTCCACAAATTCTCTAGGCAACCCATTTCAGTGTCTCACCACCCTCACAGTAAAAAATTCCTAATATCTAATCTAAATCTACTTTGATCTAGTTTAGAAGCATTGTACTGTGTTCTGTCACCATATGCCCTTATAAACTACAGCTTTTCCAAAGGTTCTCTTCAGGTACTGGAAGGCCACTATAAGACTTCTTCAGAAGCTTTTCGTCTCCAGACTGAACAACCCCAGCTGCCTCAGCCTATCCTTACAGGAGAGGTGCTCCAGCCCTTTGATCATATTTGTGGCCTTCTGGACCCCCACCAAGAGATCCATGTCCTTTTTCTGCCAGCATCTTTCTTTCCCTGCTTTTCCATGTTTCTGATAGCAATTGGGCATCTTCCTTCCACCTCACGGCGCTCTACCTAGTCTCCTGAATGCATTGTTTCTTTGCTGTCAAGGCTGCAATAATGGCCACGGGGACAAGTATTCAGGCTATAAAGCATAGCTGATTCTGACATACATGATATCATCAATTCATTGCCACCAGTTTTAGTCACTGGCAGAAACACTTCCCAACGGCAGCTTTTAAGGAGCTTGGTGTGGTGGATCAGGACTATAAAGCTAGAGTGTTTCTGTAAAGAGGTGGGTTCTTTATGTATTCAGTGATTTTTAATTTTTTTTTCCCAAAATATTTTAGCATTCTCTGGGAAAATGATACATATGTCAGAAACAGTAAGTTGAATTTCAGGTCAGAATAAGCTGTGTGTGTGTTTCAGTCGGCTGATCAGCTCAGATTTTGGAGAGTTCAACCCAAAATACTTTAGTATTTCTAAAATGTAATGCATATGTAATTATTAAATATTTTTGAAAACATAATAATGAAAACTTTTAAGTCCTAACAAGAATGAAAAATTTCCTGAACAGTCTTACTTTTTAATAGTTATGCTCAAAAATTCTGTACTTTGTATTTACAGTCTTGCTCATTAAATATGCTGCCTCAGCAAGACGTCTCCCTTGGGTGATTTGCAGTGTCAAGATAAGTTAATAGAGTAGTTCAATTTGCAGAATAGCTAATTATTGCCAGACATTTTCCTCCCTTAGTGAAGAGATCGTATCACCTGTAAAGAAAGAAATAAAAATAACAACAACAACCAAAAAAAGGTAAGCTTTTATAGAAAACAATTAAAAGCTTGTATTTAATTACAGAAATTGTGTGGTGGTATGGATCACTTATCAGAGGAGTCACTTATGGGTCACTCAGTACAGGGTACAACTCCTCTTCCTGGGTTGCACAGCAATTCATTGGAAAAGTTAAATACAGACTGTGAAAGCTGTTCTTAGGGGACTATAATAACAAGTATCTCCTGTAGTGGACTAGAGCACTGAGGTGCCCTCTTAACACAGCTAGCTCCTGGTCCCCTCCTTACTATGTAACAAAACCAATGATTTGTTGACTTTCTTATGGACTACTGCACTGGAGGATACCAGAGTTTAATATCTTCTAAGTTCTGAGAATCACAGCTGCTGGACAAATACCATAGTCTTAAAATCTGGTGAATTCTTGGGAAGTGCAAACCAGAATGTCACATTCACCAGAGTTAGGCCAAAATGGAAAAGTACCAGGCAAAAGTCAGTTATCTTTGATCCTATGCATAGCAATACAAAATAAGACCCTTTGAGTTCTCCTGGATTGCACCAGGCTGCATCCGGCATCTTCCCTGAACTGGGATGTGTCTCAGGTCTGTATGCTGGAAAGGTCAACCCAAGGCCTGGGCAAGAACCACCTCCTCAGCTTCTGTCTATTGAGAAATGCCACTGTATTGTGAGTATTTAATGTTGGAGGAAGGAATTCTAGCTATAGCTTAGCCTCTTTTATTTACCGCTCTACCTATTTAGGTATTTGATTTTATGTGTTTGTGTTTATGAGTGTGGGCATTTACATATTTCACTGGACTCAAGTATTTCTCTGTATGTCTGACTGCATGTGTTGTGATTATACATTGGAAAGACTTGGGGAGTGTTGATCAACAGCCAGTGGAACATGAACCAAGCAGCATGCTCAGGTGGCCAAGAGAACCAGCATCATCCTGGTCTGTATCAGAAACAATGTGAAAACCAGAACCCCTGTACTCAAAAATGGTGAGGGCCATACCTTGACTACTGTGTTCAGTTTTGGTACCTTCACTACAAGAAAAATACCGAGGTCCTGGAGAATGTTCAGGGAAAGGCAACAAACTTAGTGAAGGTTCTGGAGAACAGAACTTATGAGGAGCAGCTGAGAGAACTGGGGTTGTTTAGTCTGGAGAAAAATAGGTTGAAGAGAGATCTTATCACTTTCTACAACTGTCTTAGAAGAGGTTGTAGGAATGTGGGTGTCTCCTCTCGCTAGTATCAAGTGATAGGATGGGAGGAAATAGCCTCAAGTTATGCCACAGGAGGTTTAGATTGGATATTAGAAGAAACTTCTTCACTTGGAGGTTTATCAAACATTGGACTAAGCTACCTAGGGAGATTATGGAATAATAGAATGATTTAGGTTGGACGGAACCTCAAAAATCACCTAGTTCCAAATCTCCATTATAGGCAGGGACACCTCCCACTAGAACAGGTTGCTCAAGGCCTCTCCGAATACCTTCAAGAAGGGAGCATTCACAACCTCACTGGGCAACCTCTTTCACCCTCACTGTAAAGAACTTCTTCCTAACATCCAGTTTAAATCTACCCTCTGCTGGTTTTAACCCATTACTCCTCATCCTGTCCTTCCAAGGCCTTGTAAATAGTTCTCTTCAGCCCTTCTGTAGGCTGTGGGACCCATCAAGTCCATGAATTTCCAGTTTGGTGACCAGGATGTCACGTGGGACAGTCAAATGCCTAACTCAGATCCAGGTAGATGATGTCGGTTGCCCTTTCCTTATACACTGTTGTTGTGACTTCATCATAAAAAGCCTCTAACTTTGTCAGGCATGATTTGTCCTTGGTGAAACCATGCTGGTTGCCACCAATCACCTCTGCTTTGTCATCCCTTTGCCTTAGCAGAGCCTTCAGGAGGATCTGCTTCATGATCTTGCCAAGCACAGAGATGAGTCTGACTGGTCCGTAGTTCCCAGGGTCATCCTGTTTTCCCTTCTTGCAAATGAGTGTTATGTTTGCCCTTTTCCAGTCAGCAGGAACTTCACCAGTCTGCCATGACCTTTCAAATATGATGGACAGTAGCTTAGCAACTTCATCTACCAGTTCCCTAGCGACGGTTGAATCCCCATTCTATGAGATGTTTAAAAGACACATAGATATGTTGCTAAGGGACCTGGTTTGGCACCAGACTTGGCAGAGTTAGATAATGTTTGCACTCAATCAAATTAAAGGTCTTTTCCAAACCAAACTATGTTATGATTCTATATGCAAACAGATTCCTTGTAGGAAGTTAGTGTGAATCTTTCCATTCTTGAATCTGTAATTAAGCCTCTGCTTGATTATAACATACTTTACTAAACCATGTGTTAATCCTTATTTTTTTTTTATCATGAAATGCTGCTAAAATCAAACTTTTTGATTGACCACCTACTATTAATAAATTTTCATTTGCTGCTGAATCAAACACATGTCAAATGTATCTACCTGTAACAATCCAGTAAGTGTTTTCTTTTGTAAAGACTAAATTAGCTAATAAATTGACTATTGAGTCAAACATTATTTGCTACAAGCTGGAGAATACAATTGACAATTTATGTTATGATGAAATTTCATTTTAATTTTAATAGGCATTTGCATTTTAATAGGTAGTTAATCTGTTCTGCTCTCAATGAGAATGAAAAGAGTATGATTCAAACTATTAAAATGGGTTTTCACTCTTCTATAGTTCATAATCCTTAGTGTGTTTGCAAATACTTTTGCACATATATACCAAAAACATAAAGGGACAAATCTATTATCTTCCAATTAAGTAGCAGAAGAAGCTGGAAATATATTTCCATTGAAGGGAAAATTAAAATAAAACACTATAAAACCTAATTTTGTTTCTTGAAATGAATAAAACAAAGTATGCAACGCATGTTCACAAAATCACATAATATATCTGGTTGGAAGAGACCTCAAAGATCATCTAGTTCAACCTTTATCTGAGTACTGAATGGTCAACATTAAGCCATGTTCCTAAGTGCCAGGTCCACTCACTGCTTGAACACCTCTAAGGATGGTGACTTCACTACTGCCCTAGGAAGACCATTCCAGTGTTTGTGATTTGGTTGGGTCAAATTAAAAAGACAGGAATTATAAAAATAGAATTATTTTTATTTTCCCCAAAAGCACCACCCTCAAACTATATACAAAACTAGTTAAATTTTATTTACAGATTCAAATTCAGTTGGGAAATCTTCACACGGACGCTTATGGGCAATTTTAGTAATTGAGGAAAGTCAGAAAAATTGAAAAGGATAAGTCACACTTATTTATAAGACGCAGTCTGGAGCCCTAGGAAAAGTCTGATATACTCATGGAGTTGGAGTAGGAATTTAGAGATAGTTTCTGGCTCCTTTGTGATAGTGTCTGGAATTGCAAGTTAAAATCCAGTTGTAGATCCATGTGGCATTGAGTCCAATACAAATAAACCTGCCAAAGTCCAAAGTGTCTGTAGACAGTTTCCACAAGGCAAAAGATTGTGGAGAGGTGCTGCCTTAGCAGCACAGGGAAAAACCAAACTGTTGGCATGTTCCCATGAACATTGACAGTTTAGGGTAGAGGCAGGTCCTTCCAGCAGGAAGTCAGGATGTGATGGTCCAAAGAGAAGGCAGACCCAGGTGTCTCAAAGGACAATCTCTAATGGAGTCCAATGGACTTGCTGGACTTGCAGACTTGAAGAGTGGAATGGTGTGAAAGTGGGAACTGTTCACGCTTTCTTGTCCCTCTTATTTAAAAATCTTCCCCCCAGTCAATGTGTCCAATTGCCATATATATCTAATGGGTGCATTTTGCTGTTCCTTGTTCAAGCCCACAGGGGTCAGAGAAGGAGTTTTGCGTGTACTTCTTTCCCCATTCAAACCTCTGGAGATGGAGGGTGGGGAAGGAAGTTTGGAGTCCCCTGCCACAGCTTGATAACCCTTTCAGTGAAGAAATATTTCCTAATATCCAACACTGCTGACACAGTGTCCACAGACGCAGCTTGAAACCATTTCCTCTAGTTCTGTGGATTGTCATCAAGGCTGGCCCATTCCTCACTCCAACCTCCCTTCAGGTAGGTGAAGAGCAATGTCAGCCTCCTCTTCTCCAGACTGAACAACTCCAGCTCCCTCAGATGCTCTTCCCAGGACAAGTGCTCCAGAGCCTTCATGAGCCTTGTTGCCCTTCTCCGGTCTTGTAGTGTGACCCCAGCAGTGCTAAGTATGGGGGCATGATAACCTCCCTGTCTCAGCTTCCCACAGTGTTTCTGAGAAAGGCCAGGATATCATTTGCTTTCTTGCCACCTAGGAACAACGCTGATTCGTGTTCAGCTGACTACCAACCAGTACACCCAGGTTCCTCTCCAAATTGCAGCTCTCCATTCACACATCCCCAGGTCTGTAACTTACCATGGGGTGGTTGTTACCCAAGTACAGGAACTGCCACTTGGCCTCGCTGCACTTCATCCAATTAGCATTGGCCCATTGGTCTAACCTGTTCAGATCCTGTTAAACCTGTGTAGATCCTGCTATTGAGAAAACAATTTTGGGTTTTTTTTGCAAAAGGAAAAGAACATACAACATTCAGAAATACAATTATGTGAAACAGCATTATCTGCCTACCAGGAATTCTGTCTAATATGAAAAGAATTTGCCAGCTAAGAGACTTGCAGGTCTTTTGTCAGGGGTTAAATAGTTCCATTTGGCTGTTGCATGGTTCTCTCCTATAGCACCCTGCACTACATTATGGACCTGCTCTGGCAGTGGGGTTGGACTCAACTGTCTCCACATGTCCCTTGCAAATACTGCGATCCTGTAACAAAATGAGGAGCCTTTGATATTTGGACTAGATTGAATAACTGTCTGGGACAGCTTTGCAATATTTTTCATTAGAGTTCTTTAAAAAAAAAATTAAGATACATTTTATTGAGGCAGAGAACTGAGCAGTACTTTTGATAATGAAACTATCTGCATCTAGGTTTATAAACAAGGGCTTCAATATAAAAATTCAGGTGCTTGCAAGGGAGTTTTAGATTTCAAGTCTTGTCTTTTTTAAGGACTTCAGCTCTCCTGATCAGCCTTACAGTCCTGTAACAGGGTTGTGACTCTAATAGTTTTCGAGAAAAAGTATTTTCAAAAGTATTTACATTAGCATTTCTTATATTTTATACAACAAATGAATGTACTCTTTTATCCAGTCATAAATTTCTGCTATAGCAGTAGTTTTTAACTGCTTGGATTTTCTTACATGAGATATGAAGGCTAATCAAAATTATAATGTTCTGCTGGGATGGCTGAACACAATACTGTAAGTTTGCCAACACCAGCAAAAGGGAGGCAGGGAATGTGCAGAAGTTCAGCAAGTCTTCCTTTTTTTGGCAGCAAAGATCTCATAGCCCAACCTGTGCAACAGACTACTAGCTGCCAGCTCTAGAGCCAGTGCCCTAGCTAAACAAATTTTGGTGTCAGAAACCATCTCTTTATGGTTACAGCTTTCTAGTGTGAAAACAAACATATAGTGCATTTGTATTCTCCTCCATGATAGTTTGTGCAGTGGCACGCAGCTGTGCAGCAGTCTGCCAGTCTGTGGGGAGGATGGAAAGAGAATCTATGGGATCCATGCTTCTTTCTCCCATCACAAAGTATTTCATAGCTTCTGGGCAAAGAGCTCAGAAAGTTTATCATATTCAGATATCAAATATGAAAATACACAAACCACACAATTCAGATTTCATTTTTCAATGACCAAAGTTTCTACATCTAGTTTGGAGTATATAGAAAATATGGAACCTGTTGTTACATTCACCTGCAGAACTCTAGCAAGTAAGAGGAGGTAAGGAGGGAGGAAGACTGAAATAATTCCATCTGGTCTCCATCCCACTCTTGGAGTTTATGGGACTATATCACTGATAACTTATATGCAGTACTTCAAGAAGAAAAATTAAATGCTGTCAGAGCTCAATAAAACAAACGTTCTGTTTTCTCCAGTTAGACTGCATTGGAATACGCAAGTGGATCCATGGCAAATTACTTCCATGAACGTTTTTTTGTTTCTTTATGGTATAATTCATTAGAAAGGAGATTTCCAGTCTTACATAAATATGTTATGAGAAGACTGAAATATCTTCAGATGAGTTTTTCAGGGTAAATACCAATTACTTTGAGCAGGATATTTAGGTTTCTCTCTCTTTGATTATGAATTATCCTGTAGAAATCAAGGTATTACTAAGATTGTAAAGTTCAATCCATGACCTACAAATGTTTGCTGAAGTGAAAGGTGCAGTAAGACTAATTTTCTAGTACAGAACTACGTTTCCTCTAAAAGACATTAGTGCTATAAAAGACTGCATAGTTACTCACAAGGTGGAAAATGGCTAGTTTTAATTTTCACAGTTAGTCACTTCAGTATTCTATGATAGTTTAGCATAGTTTGAATACAGCATCTGGCATTCCTCATCAAATGACAGGAACATGTTTTTGACATATACTACATAAAAGGTTCTGAAACACTCTCATTAGTAAAAAATAGGGGGCATGCCGATTAATCCTCCCCAGTTGCAGCACAAGGACAGTAACTGTTAGGGAGGCGGAAAAAAACGCACACACAGCATCTCTGCTCTGATTTCTTCAAGTTCAGACTCCACTGGAGATGAATAAGAACCACTGCACAGACAAATCTCACAGCCCAAAGAATATATTTTCTAAATTGTCTCAGATTACCTCAGGATTTAAATAGGCATTTACTGGGTATAGACTTTTCTGCAATGCAATCTGTTACTTATTTATTCAGTCTTATGTGGAGTATAGTGCTTCAGAAGAATGCCTAAACATCATTATGCAGACTGAAAAATACATCATATCTTTACTTAATTAAAATAAATAGATGTAGGCATAAATGTAGTGCAGTCATCTTTGTTCCAGATTATTCTCACCTTATTTTCTGCCTGCAAGAATCCCTCAGGGCTGCTGGTTGTGAATGCTCCAGATTGAAGCTTTCTCTAGCTGCTTTAAGCACTCTACCTTCAATGCTCTAGCCCCACTGACTGTGCTGGCACAATTGCAAGGACAGATGGAGGCAACTGAAGGACAAGAAAAGAAAATGCCTCTTTCTGCACAGTATAACATACAGAGGGTGTGCAATAAAATATTAATACACACTACAGAATCTGGGTAAGTTTCCAGAAAACAAAACACACTCTCTGTAAGTGGGTATGTAGCCAGCCAGAAATGACTGACATCTGTCTTCCTCTGCTTTGCTCACTGAGGTATGCTAGCACTCCAAATTTATCTTCCTGAATACTTAAATCAGCTGAAGAAGGAACATTATCACAGTCACTAAACGTCACTGTAGCCTCACTTTAAAAAGGAAAAAAAAAAAAAAGGAAATAAAGGACCACCTTGCTGTACCAGAAAGATAGTCATGCAATTGAGTTCACACTACTAGGGCTAGTACAGGATCTGCATTAGTGTTGGCTTCTCCATCAGAGAAAAAAATTCTGAATCTTTACCAAGACAGAAACATGAAGGAACTTAGAAATTTGAGACAAGCAGTAGGGAGAGCCATCAGTGAAGCCAGTCAACATCTGCTGAAGTGAGAAGGAATAAGTATGCTGGAAGGGACTAGTGACCATGGCTGATACTTTCAGTGTTGCAAATTGCTGTTTTAAGACAGTGATAGCTGGTTCATTCAGAGGACAGGAGAAAGAATTTAACGTAGTTTCATTGCCTTTTCAAAAATTGCTGTCAGTAGACAGGAACAAGCTATTAGGCCTGTTTTCTTCCCTTCATGATAGAGAGATGAAGATGAATTTGATGCTGGCAATCTGACCAGCGCCAGCTCCTGGCACAAGCTGTGTTGGGCCTGCAGCTGAAGCAGAACATGCTTCTTTTTTCTGACCTTACTGTTGCCCATTCAGATGCAGCCACATATTTATAACATGTAAAGTTTATGTCTGTGTATTTGCACAGGTGTACTTTTAAAGAACTCTCTGATAAATTTGTGAAAATGCATGGATCAGATCCTGCACTTACTAGAGTCGAAAATTCATATTGGTGTGCTTGTTTGAACTAATTGGAAGATTTGAATGAAAAATTAGACTATAAGCTGAGAGAGGAAAACAGATGATGCTACTTCACTCACAGCTTTACTGAGAAAGAAAAAAAAAATGTTTTAAGAGTTATAACCCAAATATAGATAAGTCAGACTGCTTCAGATCGCTTTGGGCTGTGGTAGCTCTTGCATGGCTCTTTCTCCCTGCCTTTTGTAGCTGTATATGAATAATTCCACTAACTTATTTTCCTACTGCTAACCCCCCTGGCCAAAATACCTTCGCATATCTGCTGCATTAACAGATGGTGAGATAAGATTGGGGAAGGTGGTAGGGGTGGTTGGTTACTCCTCTTAGGGATTTTTGATTTCTGGGAGGGGTGTGGTGTTTCTGTATTACCTTTTCACTGTACATATCTGTAAATATTTGTTAGTAATTGTAAATATCTGCTTGTATATTGTGCATTGCTGTAAATATAAAGCTTAATTCCTTAACTTCCATCCAACCCAGTCCTACCCTGGGTTATTTCAAGGTGTGTGGGGGCAGATAACTGCTAAAAGACCACCATTTGCTTTGACAGAATTGTGTTTTAAACATTAGCAGTGTAAAAAATAATTTGGAGGGAATTGGAATAGGAAGATAATTAAAATTAAACCTTTTTTTGTTTTGTGGAACAGAAGTGAGAACCATTTTGCCAAGTACAATTTGCATAGGATAACATTTTATGGTAATAATACTACTATTCCTACTCCAAGATCACAGCTGGAAAGTTAGCTGAAATAAAACTTACAGTGCATTTGATCCCCTGCATCTTGTTCATACAACATATGTCTTGATTTCTGTGCTGGCAAATTCTCACTGAATTGATCACATTGGAAAAGACCTCTGAAATCATCAAGTCCAACTTATTACCCAATGCCATCTTATCCACTAAACCATGGCACCAAATGCCACATCCATACTTTTTTAAAAAACACTTCCAGGGACAGTGACTCAACCACCTCCCCAGGCAGCCCATCCCAATGGCCAATTACTCTTTCTGTGAAGAACTTACAGAATCATAGAATCAATCAGGTTGGAAGAGACCTCCAAGATCATTCAGTCTAACCTATCAGCTAGCCCTATCCAATCAACTAGAAGATGGCACTAAGTGTCCCATCCAGCCGCCTCACCAACCTTGTTGCTGTTCTTTCGGCATGTTCAAGCACCTCAACACCTTTCTTAAATTTAGAGGACCAGAACTGGGTGCAGTACTTGAAGTGTGGCCTTAGCAGTGCCGAGTACAGGGAAAGAATAACATCCCTTGTCCTGCTGGTCACACTGTTCCTGATACAGGCCAGGATGCCATTGGCTCTTCTGGCCACCTGGGCACACTGCTGGCTCATGTTCAGCTAATATCTACCAGCACCCCCAGGTCTCTTTCTGCTTGGCTGCTCTCCAGCCACACTGTCCCCTGCCCGTAGTGCTGCCTGGGGTTGTTGCGGCCAAAGTCTAGAACCTGGCACTTGTTAAATCTCATGCTGTTGGATTCTGCCCATCTATCCAGCTTGTCAAGCATTGTCTTTCTTGTTTCATGATTGTACATTTCCTGAATTTTTGTAAAGTATTTTTCCAAGTGTCTGAATATCCTAAGCAAAATTCAGAAACATGAGTAGTTTCCCAAGTGCTTTACACATCTTTACATGCCCATAACATTCTAAAAGTAAGTATGTGAATTTAGGACAGCATGTCCTTTTGTTTTGATGCTGTCACAGGAAGGCTGCTTTCCACCATTTACTCATAAACTCAGATTTGAAAAGTTACTTATAACTGCCAGTCTGTTAGAGCTGACCTGGTTTACACTCTGTATTTCACTATTATAATTATTTTCAATTAATTTTAGTGCTTGGATCAATTTTACATTAACTGTAATGGAACTGAACATTTTAATTTATGCCATAGATTCTGGCAGCTTCCTTTCTGTCATCTTTCTTGTCAATATGTGATGAATTTACATTAGCAAAATTGTTATTTTCCTTCAATCATTTATATTTTCAGCACTACTTTGGTCCTTAAGGAAACAGTAACAGCCTGGGCTTTTGTTTCTCTTCCTGCATTAGCCTGGGTGATAATTTTTATCTTTTCTAATGTGTGATCTCTGTTTCAATTTTCTTTTGAAGCTCTCACTTTCTTCATTGACTTGAGTGCAACACCTTGACAAACTTTTGTGAGCTATATTTCTTTTTCTTACAGATTTTAAGAAAATTGATTTCATCTGCAGTGTATGTCTTCTTTCTCTACTGAAAGCAGTGGGCATGAGCTTAGTAACAGTAGGAAAATTACTTGCAAAGTAAATGATGCTTTTTACATTCACTGAAGTATTTTATCAGGGTAATAGCATAACAGTGGTCAAACAGAATGTGGTATAAACATCTCTGCAAGCTCCATGCATGTTTTTCTGTGCTAAATAATGAGAAAGCCTGGCTGTGGTAGTGGTGCATTGTTGTCTTGTGTGATTGGAGACTATCACAAGCTTGTGTGGCAACCTCCACTTAAGCACACTTGTCCTTGTCCTGATCTCTAGTATGGTTTAGGTGGCTGCTGTTTTGTTCTGTCAGACTTCACTCTGTATCCCAAGTGAGGTCTTTAACTTTTGCTTGTAGCTCCTCAGAAATACTGGCTGTTCTGTAAGGAAAGCTTGTAAAGAAAGATGTTAAATCTGAATCAATGAATCTGGGGCTATTTGGTCATCTTGTTACAAATTTGTATCATTTTGCTGAAGTGAGGAAGTTAAGCAAGATAGTTTGAAACTTTTTTTTTTTTTTACTTTATACTTTTTTTTTTTTTTA